>CASHTH010002626.1:0-20010 GCA_030341885.1 Geodia barretti | reverse complement strand
CGTGCCATCCCTACATGAGCCTCTACCGACGCTCAGCAGTGCGCACATTGTGGAATCCGAGCACTGTTTTGATTTTATGGACTGGCACACCAACAAGCACAGACTCATTTTATAAGATGATACATTATCAAGTTAAACAACTTACATATGCATACAGTCTAACAATATTTTTAGTATCCCTGCAGTAAGAATTGAGCTCTCCCAAAAGAAGTTTGTTTTGCTTTCAGGTAGCAGTTCTTGAGAGACTGACATCGCTGAATGATGTTACTCAACAACCAAAGCAGCATAACAACATGAGGTAGAGTCAAACAGACAGTCAGGAATACCTCCAAAGTAAACGAGTTCAAGAAAAAATCCTGCATCCAGGCAGCAAGAGTAAGGGTTGTGAGAGCCATAACAATCAAATGAAATGCTAGGGACAGGTTCATTTCTTTGGTTTTAAATGGCTTAAAGTACAATATGGAAAATGGTAGAGCGAGAAATAATGGGAATAAAATGAGAAAAGTAGGTGTCAGGTAAAGTATGGAAACAGGTAACAAATATTGCCACAGTGCCTGTAAAAGATATCATTGTCAAGGGAAACAGTCTCCTCCAGTCTCTGCCACCATCCAGTCCATCTCTGTATCCACTGGAAATAGTGTCCACAAATATTGCCAGAGCAAGTCTCTTTCTCGGCCCACAACAACGTGCCAAGAGGTTCTGAAAGTGTCGACTCGGGTGCAGGAAGAGTACAAGCACTGGTATAACAACAAAAAAGAAGAGTGATACAAAAGCGACTGCGGCATAAGGAGCGTGATTTTTACTAAATTGCTCAATTGAAGGTTCGAAACTCAAGACGGATTTCACCAGGGTCCCATTAATGCTGTGCACCTGTTTGCCAGCAGTGAGCTGAACATAAATGGCACCAACTTTGGCAAATAGCAGAGCAGAAAATGTAGCAAAGGCATGTATTGCTGAATCACTCACATTCAAACGTTTTACGCCACCTGATGAACGAGTACAATATGCACTTACAAAATCTGCATGACGCAAGTTTATTTTTAAGATCAATCCTGCCAAAGAGGTAACTTAGAGCCAAAAGTATAAAAATGTATAGTACTGACAGGTATTCCATTAAAATTGTAGAGAGATTATTAAGATAACAGCTGTAACAGAGACCAGTGGCAAACATTGCCAAGAAATTTAGGTTCCAAAGTCCAGCCAGAGGAAGCAATAAATACACATTCCAGATGAACAAATATCTTCCCGAGTTTGTGAGAAAAAACCTCCATATGTTTGGGTGAATATGCAGCAGATTAATATGGATCTGACAAAAGATGATGTAGCCAAGCATTGGTCCTGACACGATATTTAAATGTAAAACCATTACAATGAGATAAAAAAGAGTCAGTGGTAGTATTTCTAGTGTAAGGAACAAAAACAAGGATGCGGGATTCTGAAGACAGTTTGAGCACTCGGTACACATTCCCCTGAAGATGTAAAGAGACGGGGCAAAGCCTTTTTTGCATTCACCACAAAATATTCCCTCCCTGTTGTTTTGCTCACATTCATCAAAAGATAAATTATAGGGACTCTGGGGTAGTGCAGAGAAGACTCGATCAGTGACTGAGGTACTGCGGCTTCTCTTATACTTACACACACTTGCAAGCACAGTCTGTGAGTGACTATCCCACGAAACACAGACATCAAATCTTGCATACACTGAGCTATTCTCCGCCTCACTGCACTTTATAGTGCCCCAAATTCCACTACCACATTGACACACGCCGGAAGAGTGGTTGAACCACTTCCAAGTAGGACACTGGGCGACATCTTCACTGGCACAACTGACTCTCGATCCCACACCTGCTAAGAGTAAAACAAGGCCTTGCAAAATAAGTTTCATGGCCGCTGTAGTCTGAATCCTGAGCTAGTTAGACTAGGCTTGCCCCTTGTTTTTGTAGTGCAGCTTCAAAAACAGTGAAAATGAAAACATAATGTTAACTTCCGCGAACCTTACTTTTGCATGCCCACACTTTTGACATTGAAAACATTTTCTGCCCACCATCAATGGTAGCAAGAACAACAGTAATGCATGCTTTTTGCTTTTCAGTGTGGTATTTGCAACGGTAAAATGAGTATAGCATAATAAATTATGCTATTGGGAAGGCAGACAAGAACATCATAAAAGAGCCATATCATGACTTATATACACTGACAGGTGGACAAATATTCAGTCAAATAACCATAATTATTGAAGAAACCTATCAGATGATTGTCCTGTAGCTATTCAAATTCAATCATGTTCATTGTAGGGATGGCGTAAATTATGAAAAAGGATACCAATGTGTTGCACTGTGGTGCCATGTTACCTGAGCCTTACAGGACAAACAACCACAATACTGTACAAAAACTGTTGACACCGTCAGGGCCGGTACGGCCACGACCACGGCCGTACCACTTTTTCGGACTGTGAGCTAATGCGCATGCGTGGCGAAATACGTAGGGCGGGGCTCTGGGGCCGTGTGCGCACGCATGGCATGCTGAGTAGCGATGACAGCAGAAGATGGTGGCTTCGTTGCAGGCGTTTAGTGCAGCTGTTTGTATATTGATTATGTCTAGGGTTGCTATTTCAAAGTGTGATGTTCAAGATTTGCCTGACAAACCTTTCCAACCATGCCATTATCGGTTTCCTTCGCGCTCGTTCGGAAAAGCGGCGCCTGTGAAGCGAACCTTCCAATCTTCGTGATTTCATCGCTTCAAGTGGATTCACTACGGCGCTAGTTTAATGATTTTCTTGCACGGAAGGCCGTACCACTCAAAAGTTTGTTGCTACGGCCCTGCGACCCTGATTGTTGTCATGCACCGTTCACCACAGCCCTGTCACTCTGTCTCCCTTGCCATCTATACAAGTAATCGCTGTAACCTATGATCCGAGCTTCCATACTGACTTGAGCACCCCTAATGAACTGCTGCTGCCAACGAAAGCCCCTTTACACCAACAACAAAGATTCTTCAAAACAAAAATCATACGCCCATCCCTACATATTTCTGTCAAAAAATGTATAGGCACTCGTTATTGTATACTAATTCATAACAAATCACAGCGGGTGTGTGAGTAAAGAAAGATGTAGGGATGGATGAATGATTTTTGTTTTTCAGCTGAAGCATCTTTCTTGTTAGTATCCTTTTTCATAATTTACGCCATCCCCCTTCATTAACCCTCGGCGCGCATGCGCAGCGAGGGTTACAGTTAGGGCTGAGGAAATTATGCTCAAATATTTTAATTTTATTCTACTCCTGGATTCTTCGATTATGTGCAATTTATGCTCTTGTTTTTACCAAATTATGCTTGAAATTTTGAACACAGTATATCAGTTAATGTCCTTTAACTGCAGCATAAGTGACGTATGTATATACGTCGTCAATTAGTCACGCTTAGGAATGTCAATTAGTCACCAAAAGGAAGTGTAACTTCTGTCATTCGTAGGAAGTCTGGCTTCGCGCGCAGTCAGTAGAGCGCGCGCAAGATCGAGCGGCCTCAATCGGACATTGGCGCGACTATATAGCGAGGCAAAATATGCCCGTGCGCATTCCTAGTATAGAATTATTCCTGCAATATTCTCGGATTCGAGCAGCCCCAAAAAATTCCCAAATTATGCCCGGCATAATTTCCGCACCCCTAGTTACAGTAGTTGGGGTGTATGTCCGTGTGTGTGTCTGTTACTCTATACATCTCACCTCCCGAATGTCTGTTCGTCCCAGAAACGATACCATCTACCCAACGGGCGACGAAGGTCAGAATATATGTGAGGTTTTCTCTGAAAATGCTTCGTTGCAGAGCTAGAGCGCTTCTAGCATTGTATGGCTAATGCCGGTAGTCGCCATCGCTAGCGGATAATGCGCATGCGCTTATATTTAGCACATGCTTACCTCGACCGGGTCCGCTTGCTCTGTCTATCTTGAAGGCACAATAAGTCACGAATGGCGTGTATCGACTCTCGCGTGCTATCTACTACTGTAGCTAGCCAGTGTCAGACTCTCTGCGAGCTACTTCGCCGAGGGTTTGCCCTTTAGTGCTTTTCATTTTGAATTTTCACTTCTTCTGCATTAGGGTTCACGCACGCATTGGGTGGAGATTTATGCACTGCAGAAGATTTGCAGAGATCATGATCACACACACGCACACATTCCATTATATAGTTTGCAATTTTGACACAGTTCTGCGCGATTCTTGCGCGAGAGACTAGCGGGCGCATGCGCAACTAACCCAACATTCATTAAGGTAGATGTTGGTATTTTGAGCCACCTAAACTTTCTTCTTAATTTTTCCTCCAAATACCGGTGAATTAAAGTGAAATTTATGTTACATAACTATCAAGACATGGCGATTCTAAAAATCGAATCGGTTTCAGAATATATTCATAGTAGGTAATGCAAAACATTTGTTTTATAACCCTCTAAAAGCAGCAATTATGAGTCAGTGATGGTATTATGAGTCGACTTAAAACGTATTCTTTGATGAAGCAAACAGTTGCCCAGTCGTGTTTCACAATAATTACTTAGATATACAAAAAAGCAAAAAACCACAAATTAATCATAATTTGACCAAAACATTCATTTAAAACCTCCCCCAAATTAAACCCTTTGAGTCAGTGATGCAATCATTGTGACCTCTTGACTTTTGGCTATTTTGTCGCAAGAGTAACCCGCAGCACGTGTTAAAATGTGGCGACGATTTGCTGGGCTAACGCCCTTACGGTAGAAGCAGTTACACAGTGTTTGGCAGCTTTTTGGAATATTTACCCATAATACCCCCTGACTCATAATACCAACACTTACCTTATACAATAATAATACTTTGTTTTTTTCTTTAGGAGAGGTCTATATAATATGAAGCTGAAGTCAAAGGTGGAGGCCGACTCAGTGGTATATAGTTAGTAGCAAGCGGGCAGTAGAGTAGAAGCCAGAAGTTTGCAGGGTTCAGGGTGCAGCTTGACGCGCAGTTGCAGTCCAACCCCTTTCAACATAGTATGCACCATCAAGTGAAGCACAAAGCATAATACAGAAGAGTAGACAGATAATGAGAGGAGTAGGCTTACAATAGGAGTTGGTAGTGCAACAAAGGCTAGGTCAGCAGTGGGATAAGGGTGCAGGGATGTACAAGTCAGCAGTGGCAATAGGGACAGGAAAACACTTCAGAGCCCCACCTGACAAGCAACTCCCAGATAATCTTACTAGTGGAAATGTTGAACATTGTTGGCGAGCGAGAGCGACCCTTTGCCCGGGCTGCATAACCTTCCGTCAGCGCACAGCTTTCCTTTCGTGAAGCAAGACAGATCTACCTATCGTCGTTACATGCGTACTGTACATTGGCAGAACGGTGACTCAGGTGAGCAGAACGGTACTTACCTTACGCTTTCAGCTCGTCAGTCGTGGTCCACCAGGCAACTGGATGCAGCAGTATGTGCAGGAGCAATCCTAGCGTATTATACTATTTGCAAGTTGCACCTTGGAACCATGAAGATTGGGAAGAGGTACAGCCTCGGTCAGTCACCCAAGGTTACAGCGCATGCTGTCGATGGAGAAGAGAGTTCTCTCGCTAGCTAGATCGATCGGCGCATTTCGCGAGGCTCCGTTTGGTGTAAAAATTTGGAAATATTTTCGGATAAAAAGAAGCGCGTACAAAGCCGCGCATGCGCACTTACACGACGTACGAACGATATTATACCGAAAATTCCGCTCGAAAGAACGGCTCGCTCCCGCTCGCCAATAATGGCTGGGTAGCTATCCTTCCCAGAGCAAGTCACTCTGTCTGCATTACCTCTATAGTCAGCCATATCAGCAATATTTTTCTTCAACTGGGCTAACAGCTGCCTTTTTCTTACCAGGGTCAGCATGATAGGAGGCCCCTAGCCGCTGCCTTTATTTACCTTTCTTTTCAAACTATAAGGCAACTTATCTCAAAGAATGGAGAAGCCCTGGTGGCAGTGACAACAGCAGAGCAGTGTTGAGGGCTTTGCGATTGAAGGAACAGGGTGGGGTTCTTGTTATCAGCCACGACTGAGTGCTGGCTAGAGGCCGAGGGGATGCAAAAGGTTGAACCTGGAGGAGAGTCGTCAGGCACACCTATTAAAAATAGGCAATGAGGGAATGCAGACAACCTGCAGGGGTTAGCTACCTTGAAACAAAATTCACTGTGGCCTCAAATCCATAAACTCATGCAAGCTGTACAGACCTTGGAGTAAATTATACGTTCGTAATCGCAATAGCAAGACTTGCTTTTGACCGTGGCGACTCCAGCACAATAGTAGCAGCAGTGCGGACAAGACAGACCCGGAGGAGAGATGTCGCCTCGTGCACGCAGGACCGTCGTGGAAAAGTTCGTCGCTTGGAACCCCGAAAGCAATGAGCTGGATTGCAGCTACGTAGTCAAAGTACACACAATAGTATACAGCTCCTTACCACAAGACGGATAGCTAGGCCCAAATTCGGCCTCACGGAGCGCGTCGAGGACCACGCGGTCTGCTCTAACGCGCCGCAGCGATCAACAAGTGGGGTTTGGGGTTTCGAGAAACACGTGAAAACAGCGTCGTTTTCTGTCTGCTATAGTGCCCGCCAGGAATCTGTCTTGGCGATAGGCGGCAAGAAAGCTTTACGACGATGCACACCTCCAGCATCGCGGGGCTCGTTTAGTGAGAAATATAGCGCATCAACTTGTTCCAGTAAGGAGAAATCGGGTCTAAAGAAGAAAAAGACGATGAAGAAAATATATGATATGGACCCGTGAGAATACCTGTCAACCGTCCCGAATCTGGCGGGACAGTACCGATTTTGCTGCTATGTCCCGCTGTCCCGCCAAGCACGTCATTTGTCCTGAATTCCCTTTGACGTCGCCTGTCTTTCCGCTAGAGGGGTCACGCTCGGAAAAAAAGGCGTGGCTAGTTCCGCGCGGTCCGCGTCAGTGGCTCGTTCCTGCGCGTGCTTGAAATGCGCATAGACAACACAGAACTAATAAATACGTATCTCATTGTCACCACTCTACAGTCACTAGCAAAATTTGTGTGTCCCAACTTTTTACATAAAATCCCGAATTTTTTGAAGCATAGCTAGTCCTTTCCTTTTTTTACTATAATTATAGGAGGTTGACAGGTAGCTATGCGTGACTGATTTCTGGTATATTTTGAAGGCATAGCTAGCCATTCTGGCCGAGTTTGGACGCATTACGCGGATTACGTGAATTTCACTCGTGCCATCCCTACATAGAGCGTCTACCGACGCTCAGCAGTGCGCACATCGTGGAATCCGAGCAATGATCAGCACTGTTTTGATTTTTATGGACTGCCACACCAACAAGCACAGACGCATTTTATAAGATGATGCATTATCAAGTTAAACAAAAACTTTATAATAACTTACATATACATACAGTCCAACAATATTTTTAGTATCCCTGCAGTAGCTCTCCCAAAAGAAAATTGTTTTGCTTTCAGGTAGCAGTTCTTGAGAGACTGATATCGCTGAATGATGTTACTCAACAACCAAAAGCAGCATAACAACATGAGGTAGAGTCAAACAGACAGTCAGGAATACTTCAAGAATGAGAGAATTCAAGAAAACATCCTGCATCCAGGCAGCAAGAGCAAGGGTTGTGAGAGCCATAACAATCAAATGAAATGCTAGGGACAGGTTCGTTTCTTTGGTTTTAAATGGCTTAAAGTACAATATGGAAAAGGTATAGCAAGAAATAAAATGAGAAAATAGGTGTCAGGTAAAGTATGGAAACAGCTAACAAATATTGCCTAAAGATAAAAGATATCATTGTCAAGGGAAAGAGTCTCCTCCAGTCTCTGCCACCATCCAGTCCATCTCCATATCCACTGGAAATATTGTCCACAAATATTGCCAGAGCAAGTCTCTTTCTCGGCCCACAACAATGCCTTAACAGATTCTTAAAATGTGGACTTGGGTGCAGGAAGAGTACAAGCACTGATATAACAACAAAAAAGAAAGAGTGATACAAAAGCGACTGCAGCATAAGGAGCGTGATTTTTACTAAATTGCTCAATTGAAGGTTCGAAACTCAAGACGGATTTCACTAGGGTCCCATTAATGCTGTGCACCTGTTTGCCAGCAGTGAGCTGAACAGAAATGGCACAAGCTTTGGTAACTATCAAGGCATAAAATGTAGCAAAAGCATGTATTGCTGAATCACTCACATTCCAGTTTTGACGCCACCTGATGAACGAGTACAATATGCACTTGCAAAATCTGCATGACGCAAGTTTATTTTTGAGATCAATCCTGCCAAAGAGGTAACTTAGAGCCAAAATGTATAGTACTGGCAGGTATTCCATTAAAATTGTAGAGAGATTATTAAGGTAACAGCTGTAACAGAGACCAGTGGCAAACATTGCCAAGAAATTCAGGTTCCAAAGTCCAGCCAGAGGAAGCAATAAATACACATTCCAGATGAACAAATATCTTCCCGAGTTGGTGAGAAAAAACCTCCATATGTTTGGCTTAATATGCAGCAGATTAATATGGACCTGACAAAAGATGATGTAGCCAAGCATTGGTCCTGACACGATATTTAAATGTAGAACCATTACAATGAGATAAAAAAGAGTCAGTGGTAGTATTTCTAGTGTAAGGAACAAAAACAAGGATGCGGGATTCTGAAGACAGTTTTAGCACTCGGTACACATTCCCCTGAAGATTTAAAGAGACGGGCCAAAGCCTTTTTTGCATTCACCACAAAATATTCCCTCCCTGTTGTTTTGCTCACATTCATCAAAAGATAAATTATAGGGACTCTGGGGTAGTTTAGAGAAGACTCGATCAGTGACTGAGGTACTGCGGCTTCTCTTATACCTACACACACTTGCAAGCACAGTCTGTGAGTGACTATCCCACGAAACACAGACATCAAATCTTGCATACACTGAACTATTCTCCTCCTCACTGCACTTTATAGTGCCCCAAATTCCACTACCACATTGACACACTCCGGAAGAGTATATATTTGAACCACTTCCAAGTAGGACACTGGGTGACATCTTCACTGGCACAACTGACTCTCGATCCCACAACTGCTAAGAGTAGAACCAGGCCTTGCAAAATATGTTTCATGGCCGCTGTAGTCTGAAACATGTAGCTAGTTAGACTAGGCTCGCCCCTTGTTTTTGTAGTGCAGCTTGAAAAACAGTGAAAATGAAAACATGTTAAATTCCGTGAACATCTGAAAAATTATCTGCCCACTACCAATGATAGCAAGAACTACAGTAGCTAATGTATGCTTTTTGTCCTTCAGTTGGTTTTTTGGTAAACAGCAAGTACACGTAGCTAAATGAGATTAAAATGAGTACAGCACAATATTATGTTAGGGAGGCCATGCAGCTCATAAAAGAGCCATATCAGGACTTACATACATTGACAGGTTGCCAGTTTAAACCAGATAAAAAAGCACAGTGTAAACACTGCGCATGAGCGGTACCGCTAAATTGATGGGTTGGGCCAAGAGTATGGGTGGTATCCACGCTAGTAGCTCGCGGGGAGTCTGGCTACAGTAGTAGATAGCATGCGAATGTCGATACACACCCTTTGTTGTGGCTTCTTGAGCCTCCAAATGTACACAGAGCGAGCGTATCAGGTATGCACTGATATTGGTTTTTTCGCTTGTTTTTTTGCGGCGAAGTAGAGAAGGCAGTGAGATGAACTGAAAGACAAATGAGTGATTCCATAGAAATTTAAAACAACTGTGAAGACCATGACCATAAGAAGAGAGTGAAACAGAAAAGTTTGTACAGGCACGAATAAAATAATCTAATGAAGTATCAAGACTAGTGTGGGCTGACAGAAAGTGTCCGCAGGGAGACTCGGAACCAATGTAGAAAGAACAGTTAGGAGCAGGGCATGTACCGTCTGAGTGGGCGTGGAGGGAGAGAAACCTTAGTGTAACTTCAATGCAGGTTGTGCCGAAGACACCCCTCTCCAGAGCCAAATCCCATAGCTTCAGCCAGCTCCCATCATTACTGGATGCAACAGCTTGGACATACTTCTGAGAGGGATGTGTAGAGGCATCTGCAAGTATAATTATAGTACATTTGGAGAATTTCTTTCTTAAGTGGTATGAAATTTCGTCAGTAGCTAACTGTAAGTACAGAAGTTGTGTAGTTGGACTATGTCTTGCAGATGGACTCAAGGAGACGACATTGACAAGTGATAGCTAACCAGTGCTCAACATCAGAGGTGGCGAGGGAGAGGGATCAGCTTTGAATAGAAACATAAGTATTCTGGCTCTCATATACAGCCACTGCAGAGCCATGAGGGCAGTGTTGTTAGGGGTGAAGGTTGGTAGCCGAAGGATGCGCTTGGCAAGAAGGACTCCAGCTTGTTCGATGATACTCTTGGAGGAAAGGGGGTTGAGATTACAGTGCAAGACCCCGCTGCCTCTTGCGTCTCGCCTTCTTGATATTTTCTTCAACCCATTTAGTGCACGATAGACTGGGAGACCACCATGCTCCCAAGCATTTAACACAAGAGGAAAGAGGAAACAGCAGGTCTCCTGTGCCGATGTGGGTGGAGTCGGTTTGAAGAGAAAGAAAATGGAAGCTTCACATTTATTAACCCTCGGTGCGCATGCGCAGCGAGGGTTACAGTAGTCTGTCTGTCTGTCCGTCTGTCTGTCTGTCCGTCTGTCCGCGCGAGTTATAGCACTACAGGTTACGAGGCGGCCAATGAGTGGCTCCAACGGGTTGTGAACGACGAGAAGATTGATATTAATGTGGCGATTTTCCCGAAACGACTGCGTTCCAGAGATATGGCGTGAAAACAAGCGAAGCCAACGCGCGGTCGATCGCGCACGCGCCCTCTCCTGCAGATACAATAGCGCGCACGCGTCATGTCAGTTAATCGACGGAGCATGCGCTACGCCACAACGTTCTACGGGCTTCTGTCAGTTTTTATCTCTGTTCTCTTTGTTTTCAATGGATAAACATGCTGTAGCATAATAGATAGTTCAGGTGGCGAGCAGTTTGTGGTTATAAAACGTCTGGCGAGAGCATTGAAACACAGAAGAGCGGATAGATTGAGTATGAGAGTCTCTACACCAGAGCAATTGCTCTAACCGCTAATGCAACTACCCCGTGTAACGGCGAGAGTCGCATTACTGGCTCTGTCGATGACGCACGGCCCAGCATACAGCGATGCTACAACTCGCGCGTTTAGCGCCGAGGGTTTGCACTTTAGTGCTTTTCATTGAAATTCAGGGCCAGGCCTTGAGAGGAGGCATACTTACTGACGAGCACCATCTGTAGCTTGCAGTCGGAACTGTTGGTGGAGAGTGTTCGAATATCGTCCGCATGGGAGAAGGCCCCAAGATAGAGACCACAGACAGAAGGATCACAGCTCCAGGAGAATTGGGTCCATAACCAGCAGGAAGTGTGTAGGTGAAAGGACGGAGCCCTGACAAACCCCGCGACTGACAGAAAAAGAGGGGAAAACCTGTCTGCCACTGTCAAGTACTGTAACCCTCGCTGCGCATGCGGATATGGTAAACAGGGATGGCACAGGGTAATACACGGTCACACATTCAGAAACAAGAGAAAGATTCTCACTTGATTACTCCCTACCAAAGCATCTTCCTCGCGTTTTTTGCGCAGCGAATAATTTCGAGGCTGGTGTTACGCCACATGCCCGGAGTTTACCGCCTTTAGCTCTAATTGATGGGCTGGGTTATTAGCATGTGGTCTCCCGCTGGTAGCTCGCGGAGAGTCTGACACGGCCAGCTACAGCAGTAGATGCGGGAGTCGATACACGACCTTCGCGTTGTGACTTCTTGTTCCTTTGTCAAATTAGCATATTGGCTTTTTCGCTGTGTTTCACGCCATAATCTCGAACGCAGCAGTTTCAGAGAAACCCCTACATATTGTTCGACCTATCTACCCTACGCTGAATACCTGGTATTGTTTGTGCGTGGCTCGTGAAGTGATATGATGGGTAACGGACAGACCAGACAGACAAACACACACGACAACTATAACTAGTGGAAATGTTTTGGCGAGGGGGAGCGACCCAACTTGGGATTTGCCCGCGATGTTCGGGCTGTATAACGTGCCGTCAGCGCACAGCTTTCCTTTCGTGAAGCAAGACAAATCTACCTGTCGCCGTTACATATTGCGTACTGTATATTTCCAGAACAGTGAGCAGGTGAGCAGAACGGTATATATATACTTACCTTACGCTTTCAGGTCGTCAGTCGTGGGTCCACCAGGCAGCTGGCATGCAGCAGTACTTGCACGAGCAATCCTAGCTTATTTCCAAGTTGCACCTTCGAACCATGAAGATTGGGAAGAGGTACAGCGTCGGCCAGTCGCCGAAGCTTGCAGCGCATGCCATCGAGGAGAGTTCTTTCGCCGGCTAGAGCATTTCGCGAGGCAGCGTGCGTGAAAATGTGTAAAATATTTGGAAATGATTTCGGGTAAAAAGAAACGCGAAACGAAGCCGCGCATGGGCGCTACGCACGGACGGCGGACGGGATTGTGCATAGCGTTGCACAAATACCTACAATCAGTAACATTCTGTATGATCGTTTGTTCTATCTTTTCTCATGCTATCTCTTCTTCCTCCATCCTTGTGAGAACTGTTTTTTTTCTGATTCTTCCAATTATGTTTACACTTTTGCCGGTTATATTTTGTTCATGGATATGATCATTATAGACATTTCGTGGATTCAGACCTTTTTGCTGCTCACATCATTAGACAATTGAGGTCATTCTATGGATTATGTTCACCTTGTGAGGATATTGTTACTTTGCTATCATGTTCCTAAGTTGATCTGTTATTTGTATTTTTTGTTTAGTCATGCTTATCGCTTATCCTCTCCTGTGAGCAGACCAGTGGTCGGTCCAGGAGCCCGTAAGCCCTCGGCTGGCGAAGGGGAATAGCTATATAATCCAGTCGCCCACTGGTCTGCTTTGGTGCTGAGCTCCTGTTATTCTCATTCTATTTTATTTTTTATTTGCCTTATCTCTGCTTTGCATCTATCCTGGTGTGTTGAATAATAATAATAATAATAACAAATCCGCTCAAACGAACGACTAGGTTGGCTCGCTCCCGCTCGCCAATTAGCTATACAGTAACCTTCGCTGCGCATGTGCGGCAAGAGTTAATTAATCATGTTCATGTAGCTATGTAGCTACTATATAGCGAGCTATACTGTTATGATTACATATACTTTGTGTATAGTTATGGATCCTGCCACACACCACAGTCAGAGCCACGAGCAGAGCCAGCAGAGTTAGACCAATCACTGCTCCCAGTGCACCCAACACTGGGACATACGTCGCTGAAGACTCCGGACTCTCCCTCTGGGCCTCGAAGGGCGACGGAGTGCTGCAGATGATAGTCTTGGAAATGGCTTTGTTGGAGATTACAACGGCCTCGCTCCAGCTTCCAGCTCCTCCCAGCTTGGTGTGGGCTCTCATCTGGAATAGATCAAGTATTATTGGCTCAAATACACCGCAAGAGCAAACGTGATGTGATGCTTTTGCAATGAAGTATTTCCTATCTGCATAACATGCTACACTTCAGCAACAATGAGAGGGTAAAGCAGCTTCTTGGCACAAGCTATATAATCTAGTTCACTACTGAGACAGGAAAGAAGTATATAATCATCCTTGCCAATGTGCGGTTGACAGGTGTAACTGGGTAAAACTATCTTAAACCTTTGGACTATCTGCTTAAATAAGCATTAGCACCTAGTATTATAACCCCCATATAAATTCTTATGGGCATTTATGTGTCCGTGGCTGGTTAAGTGTTAAGCTCATGTGTCAGTGCAGCTCTAGTTTACCTGAAAATAGATGTAGTCTGGACGAGGAAGCCTAGTCGTCCAGGCAAAGGATCTCTTCTCCTGTGCACAAAACCAAGCAAGCATCTAAACAATCACTCATTTGCCAAGGGTATCTCACTTTGTCTATATTCTGGCAAGTTGTATCATTTCCGTCCTTCACGTCACCCGGTCCCTGTTCAAAATTGGGGATTTTGCGGCCCCCTAGACAGGCAAGGTAGTGTGTGATTTGCCCATTCGGAGTTGTGGGGGGATTCCACTGAACCCGGAACTGGACCTCCATTGTCTCCTCGGAAAACTCCAGCTCTGACAGTCTCAAATCCAGCACTGGACTTGAGGAAGGTGGAACTGCTGGCGTAGTGCAATTGGCATCGAAAACTGAAGGTTGCTTGTAACTATCAGATGACAGCCATTGAATAGATACCTACATACATTGTACAGAAAGAGTAAAGGAACAGAGGATGAAGATAGTTCACAGGAAGATGGACCGTCAGCTGCTAAAGATGACACAATCACCGATAGCTATATTAAACATACTTTGTTCTCTAGACGAGTGTTCTACCCACCGAGCTATCAGGGCAGCTCAGCAGACTGGGGTAAGAGTATGCATTCCAAGGCTAAGGCAAACCCAAACTCTCTGCTATGGCACAGAAACCTGTCTTTAAACAGGTTAAGATTTTACCGTAAATTCATATGTTGTGTCTTGCTCCAGTGGTGGTAAATGAAACCACTTGTAGGACTACTCTGTCTGATTAGCTATCTTGTTCACATCGTTATTACATATGAATCGTTTGGCGATTCTGTCTTCAACGACCACAACAAAACCGCAGAAAATTTCATTTCCATAGGCCACAATTTTTTTTAAAACTCTTGCACAGTCCAATGGAAACTGAAGTCGAAGTCCAATCCATTCCAGTGGTAACACAGTCAGTGGTAACCATAGGTTTCTCCAAATGTGCCACTGAATAGATAAGAGAGATCGTTAAAGAACACAAATTGCCATAGGAATAATTCTGCATGGAATGAACAAGGATACACAAAGTAGCAGAGCTAGCTATACACAAAGTGCTCCGACATCCAGAGCAGCTCTTTTAAATGTTTTCTAGTAGTTTCTTTGGCCGTGTTGATAGGTGTACGTTCACAATGTCAACCTACACCGATGCATTAACACACCACTTGATAGAGTTTTTCGAACTTCTTCACATTCTGCAGAAGAATCTTCACCCCACATCCGCGTGCACACTTGAATCAGTAGATCGTACTGCAGGAAGAAGACGCCTGGGCCTGTCTCACTGTCAGTGAATTAGAGGTCTGCGAAGAAAAATCTCTTGATAAAATCTAACAGTCCACATAGGTGGGTTACAATTGGAGAAGAAGTGAATTGCTTGCCTCCATCTGTGACCCCACTTTTACGTGTAACTGTCACTATGTAGTAGTGAAACCCCTCCACATAGTCTAAAGATAAGAAATGAATCATTGAAACGTTATTAAAGAGCGATAGCTGAGTCAACCTTGTGGGTGAGTCCAGGAGATGGTGAGTACTGCATGTCCAAAGAAGCCAGGTCTCTTGTCCACCTCATCTTCCACCTGGATGTCTGTTGGTGCCGTTAGTTCAATCTCCCCTGACAATTAGAAAGATGGAATAATACAAAGTGAAACCTCCGAATAAAAAAAGGACACACAAAGGCAAATAGGTTCTGTAGTAGATCACCTCTGATTAATTAAGGCACTTTGAATAAACCTCCGAATAAAAAAAGGACACACAAAGGCAAATAGGTTCTGTAGTAGATCACCTCTGATTAATTAAGGCACTTTGAATGTCCCCAATGTGTCCCATATTCATAGGTTTTACTCTACATTATCTATACCTCCAGGGACGTTCAAAGTGAGAGGCTGTGACTCCCGAGAAACTCCAAACTTGTTAATCACCACAAATGAGACTACACACCTGTTAATGGTGTAGGGCTGGGGAGTAACAATGCCAACAGTGTGGGAGGGTGTCAGCAGTTTATTCTTTGAACTGTGTATATCTTCATACCTTCATCTAAGCTTAAAAAATACACTTCTGTGTAGCTATTATGCTAAGTAAAATAAATCTACACAGAACACACACACACTGCGAGGGTTGACTTGGTTTGTGTGTGTCTGTCGACACTTATTCTGGCACTACAGGCTACGAGGCGGCCTATTAGCGATACCAGCGGCTTCAGAACTACGCGAGCCTTATTAGGCGATTTTTTTTAAACGACTGTGTTCGAGAGCGAGAGACTGGCCCGGTCGCGGACAAAGTTGCGCGGCCCAACCTATCAATTAGCTGTGCGCATGCGTATATCCGCCTTCGAAATGGGCGCGGGTGACCAAGACTGCGACCCTGACCAGGCCCGCTCGCTCTGTGTATCTTTAAGGCACAATAAGCCACATGAAGGGCATGTATCGACTCCCGCACGCTATGAACTACTGTAGCTAGCCCATGCCAGACTCTCCGCGAGCTACTACAGAGCCGTAGCTAGAAAGTTAGAAGTGCAAGAAACGTCACCGCGCGCGTAAGTGCTCCCACTATGAGGGTCTGGGGGGCATGCTCCCCCAGACAAATTTTGAAATTCAGGATGTACGGAGAGCGTTTCTGGCGCAATCTAGCTGCTCATGAAAGTCACGTATTTTAGCACGTGGGGTCTGCTCACTACTCGAACTTGACTCGCTAGCAGTACTTTACTCACCTTGGGAAGAAGTCGGCAAGAAAAGATTGTCGTAGTCGTTACGGTGCTGGTTGTAACTCAGCCACTACTCATTCTGTAGCACAGCTGCAGTACGTACACCAGCGCTATGACCACACCCCTCTTTTGGTGCACGCGGCGGCAGCACTAAATCATAGGGGGGGGGCAATTTCCCCCTACCCCCCTACCCCCCGCTAGGTAGCGGGAGAAACGCATACTGATAGCCCAGCCCATCAATTAGCGGTATGGCGCATGCGCAGTTCGCCGAGGGTTTGCACTTTAGTGCTTTTTCATTATGCTGTGGATGATGACAAAAAACGCATCCACATATCAAACAGTCTCATAGACAACAGAGTCTTCAGCAGCAGCAGTGCTAGGCTGGAAGGAGCCAGTGCCCTCACGTGGAAAAGGAACTGCATCATAATCACCCTCTCTCCCATCTTGCCTGTATAATTATAACAACATTGTAGGCTTCAATGGTGGCTGTTTGTAATTTTTCTGCGTCTCTATAATATATCGATGAAAGATTAAAATGAAATGCAGTTTGGAAGGTGAGAGTCACTGGCATAACTATGGGAGAATCAGAAGCATACGCAGAACGATTGAAATATTTTAAGGGTGGCAACGTTGATTAGAGATCAATCTCACAATCATGGGCTTAGGTAGGCTCACTTCGCTCGCCAATTATAATATTATTATCTTCGGTTTCTCTTTTGGGATTTTGGGTTTTTAAAGTACTGCTTCATATTTAACGTTGGAAATGGCAGTGAGTTTCCCACTAGTTTTGGAAAACATGCTTGCGGCTAAAACTCTATGTCAATGACTCACCCAGTTTTCATTTTTGTGTTTCTGTTATTCTTTGCCAACACCACTACAATAACTGCCACACCAGCTGTTGTGGTCAGTATCACAGCAACTGGTATTACCACTGCACCGGAAATTGCTGCGGTATTACCACTTTCAAAGGAATGGAAGTTGATGCTAGAATTGAGTGACTCCAGCTCAGTGGCCATCTTACAATCACAGTTATAGGGAACTAAAATATAATTATGCACAAGGAGGTTATTTTGGTTCATTATAATCATAACATTATACCGGTGGAGAAAAGTATGGTAGTGCTGTCGGTGGTTCCAACTGCATTAGTGGCTCTGACAGTGAGTGTGTAGATAGTGGAGGGATCCAACTGGTGGATGGTGTAGGTAGTGCCAGACAGAGGGCCACTGGTGCTCTCAGTGCCTCTGTCAGTGGGTCTCCAGACGACCTCCCAACTGGCCACCCTCCAACTGGACACACTCCAGGAGAGGGAGATGGAGGTGGCTGTTATGGAGCTCACTGACACCAACACCTGCTCTGCAGTTGGAACAGGGGTGACACCATGCAGTCAGTTGGCAAAACTATAAGATTTGTGTCTTACTCAATATTATGACTTCATAACATGTGGCATTGCTCGATAGGCCTTGTTTAGTAGATACAATAGATATGATGTAGGTTTGTCCATTTTGAAGCCCAGTGAGTCTCCAACTGCTAGTATTACCTCCAACAACACTCTCGCTACTAATGTGACCGTCACTGTTTTCCAAGTTGATCTTATAGCCAGTGGAATCACTGGATCAATGGGTTCCAAAAAATGAAAAGCACTGAAGTGCAAACCCTCGGCGCATTGTGACGCGCACGCGTAAGTAAACGCATGCGCAGTACAACTAATTGATGGGCTGGGTTTAGTTTTACTGTTACTCGTGGTCTCTTGCCAGCTCGACAGAGTCTGACGCGGGCTAACTACACTACTAGATAGCATGCGAGAGGCGATACACGCCCTGCGCTGCATCCTCTGGTGCCTCCGAGGTACGCCGAGCACGCGGATCGATCAGACCGTGGTAAGCCATCCCGTCCGTTGCGTATTTGCATATTGGCTTTTTCGCGCTGTAGCTCTGCAACGGAGCAGAACCCCACATATTTTCTGATCTTCGTTTCCCGTTAAGCAGGTCGTATCCTTTGTGAGACGAACAGACGTTCGAGGGGTGAGATGTCGAGTAACAGACAGACAGCTCACACACTAAGCAAGTACAATGCGCATGCGCGTTTTACGTGGAGTAAAAATGGCCCTATAGCCAGCCGTACAATGGTGGAAGCGCTCTAGCTCTGCAACGGAGCGTTTTCAGAGAAAACCCTACATATTTTCTGACCTTCGTTGCCCGTTAAGCAGGTGGTATCGTTTGTGAGACGAACAGACATTCGAGAGGTGAGATGTAGAGTAACGGACAGACAGACAGACAGCAGACAGACAGACAGACAGACCCAACTACAGTACCCTCGCTGCGCATGCGCGCCGAGGGTAACTAGGATACTGCTAGGACCATCCTGGACTGCTGACACATCAGTGGGCGAGGCAACTACTCCGGGTTGTATTCTCGCGATATGCGTAGGTACGTACGTACGTACGTACGTGTGTGTCCGTCACGCTTAAGAATGTCAATTAGTCACGCTTAGGAATGTCAATTAGTCACCAAAAGGAAGTGTAACTTCCGTCATTCGTAGGAAGTGTAGCTTCCGCCATGCGCAAGGCAAAATATGCGCGTGCGCATTCCTAGTATACCTTTAATGTCATTGTACAGTCCTATAAAGACTGGTATATACATCTCTCACAAAGATGTCTCTATCATCATGGACAGCATTAGTTAAAATATAACAGCAATATATACCGGTTGGCGATGGACCATAGCCATAGTCTAGCCTACGACGTAGGTCAACTCTCCGATCGTTACGAACCTCATGGATGCCATAATAAAATGAAAAGCACTAAAGTGCAACACCCTCGGCGGCGAACACATGTGGGTTGGGCTATGTGTATGCATTAATCATAGCTTAGTCTAGCAATATTATTTGTCACAATCAGAGTGTGTGACTCTAGGCCAATGAACATGTTTAGAAGACCCAGACTGGCTTTATAAAGCAGGTCTGAAATGAGAATAAACAGTGAACATGTCCTAAAGCCTAGGAACACGATAATCGAAGAATGACCAAAAACCATCATCTCATCACAAGTACACAACACAACCATGATCACGCGGAAATAAGACAAATCATATATACAACAAAATTTGGTTCCAGGACTGAGAATATCACCATCAAGAACGAATGGCTCAAGTATCAGAAGTACCATTAAAAGTCGCGCGCGTGCTCTGAAGGGCTGAAGGAAAAAGGCTCTGTAAAACGCGTGCGAGGCTAGCCTTCATCTGCGCTAATCCAGACCTTTGCTAAGAGTTGGAATCCAGTTTACGGGTAGCTTTCGACCACGGGACAACGACGGATAAAGCCACACTGAGCTCAGTGTCTACGCATGCTCGATGCATACGCATGTGAATGCGCGCGCCAGTGCAGGTGCGTGCGGAGGGATCGTTATATCAGAGCGTCGGTAGACGCTCTATATAGGGATGACACGGGTGAAATCTCACGTGATCCGCGTAC
>CASHTH010002625.1:0-15973 GCA_030341885.1 Geodia barretti | reverse complement strand
CTCTTCAGCTGGTGGAGTACACGACCCTGAGCAAGCAGCATCGGATACTCGTCGTCCTGATGGGCTGGAGCGGCCTCCTGAGACATCGTCGCCAGTCTTGGTTTGTTGGACTCCAGCGTGTCTTCGTACAGAATCGGCGTGTCAGCCATGTCGGCGGCCAGACACGGCCACTGGAGGCCTCCTGCCTCAAGTCTGCCGTATGTGATGCCGCCATAGGGGCTGATGAGGTTATTAAGCTCGTCGAAGATCTGCTCTTCTTCAGTGTAGTCGAATCCGGGGCTGTCCATTCGACGCGCTATCTGCGACAGGATGCGCCAGTCCGCGTCTCCATCTCCCTTGGGCCTGAGCGCTGGCCTGAGCAGCTGCACACGTCTTTCCAGGTTCGTGTAGGTTCCCAACCGTTCGGCGAACGTGAGGGACGGCAACACGACATCGGCGCGCTCCGTGATCTGGTTGCCGAAAGTGGCGTGGGTCACGACAAACTCGGCCTGTTCCACGGCTTCCATGAATCCGGCCAGTTCCCCGTTGGAGTATGTTGGACTGTCTCCGATCAGGTGGAGCGCCTTGACCAGGCCGGACTCCACTGCCCGTGATACTCTTGTACTCCAATCCGGGGTATCGGGGACATCAGAACTCCATGCCCTGGTGAATCTCCCGCGATTTTGCTCACGCTCGACCGGGCGCTGTCCCGGAAGAAAGTCCGGTACGCATCCTACGTCCAGCGCGCCCTGGTCGTTGGCGCCGGTGCGCAGCGGGTACAGTCCGGATGAGGCTCTGCCCACGTTGCCGGTAACCAATGCCAGATTGACGAGTGCCTTCGAACAGGCTTCGTGCAGGTCCGCAGGCACCGTCTCCAGCCCATACAGGATCGCTCCCGGTTTCTCTTCCGCGAAGCTCATGGCCGCCGCGCGGATCTCGTCTTGAGCACGCCCTAAGACGACGCTCGCAAACCCGCTCCAGGCTCGAATTCCTGATAATGCGAGCTTTCCTAACGCCGGAACGCTTCGACGAAGCTGATGCAGGTAAGTCGCTGATCCGGCGAGAGACTGCGGTCCGCCAGACGGCTAACAGCGATCATCGTAGCCGCCAATCAGTGCAGCTCGTCACTACCTGTTTGTGGTCAGTCAGCTCCACCCTTGGCGTGGCGCGCCAGCTCGGTTTCCCGCTGGTCGATCACAATGAGTGTCGCGCCGTCGTGGAGTACAGCCTTCTTGATTGGAACGGCTGCCACGACTATCGTGCTCCTCAGTCATGTTGGACGACACGACGAGGAAACGCTTGGAGTTTTCCAACTCCCATATCGAATTGGTCGCCGCGCCGTAGCCGAGCTGATCCATCAGCGGTGTCAGCATTGCTGGCGAGTGTTCGATGCTGTGTCCACGTTGTTGGTGCCCATGACCACGCGGGCGAACTTCTGGGCGATGTAGGCGTCTTCGTTTGTCGCCCTGGGAGAGTCAAAGTCATGCAGTAGCGTACTAGACCGTCCATTGTATTCCCCGAGCCTGTTCGGCAGACCAGGCTCCAGAGCTCGGGCCACGTCGCACTCCTGAGCTGGCCCGTTGCGCGACGGATGAGCGGGGTCCTGATCCGGTCTCTTCGGTTCACGAACTCCAAGCCGATTTGCCCTTGAAGCATCCCTGGCCCTGGTTAGCCTGCGCATGACGGTCCGGTATCGCGCGGATCATGCGATCGCGCTTGTTGATCTCCAGGGTCATCTCACAGCCAACGGGACAGTGAGGACAGATAGTGTTGACTGTCTCGACTGCCTTGTCCCACTTATAGTCGCGCTCGACGAGCGCGCCGGTAGGACAGACGTCGATGCAGGCGCCGCAGAACTCGCATCCGGACTCCAGCAGGCTGGTCCCCTGCGATGTTCCGATGAGGCTTCTGCCAGAGCGCATCTGGAGCGTCAGCGCCGAGTCCCCGCGTACTTCGTCGCACACACGAACACAGCGTGCGCAGACGATGCACAGGTTCATGTCCATGTCCCAGAACGGGTCCTGCGTCGCGAGCGGCAGATGGCGGTTGTTGTAGGTCAGTGGGGTATCCATCTCCATTTCCAGATACCGCACTGTGTCCTTGAGCTCGCAACGCTCGTTCTTGGGACAGGTAACGCACCGGTCGTTGACGGTGACGTGGCGGAGGCAGATGTCTGCCGGTCCGCACAGTTCGACCCTGTGGCAGGTCAGGCACCCGTGGGGATGCTCGGACAACAGGAGCTCCATGATCCCCCGGCGCAGGCCCTGAAGCTCGCTGCTGCTACTTGTAACTCTCATGCCAGGGGAAACGGGAGTCGTGCACGATGCCGGAGAGCCGGGTAGCGCCCGATAGCTGCCGTCCGGGCCAGGAGCCTCGGCGGTAACCACGCACATGCGACATGCGCCGAAGGGCTTCATCCCCGGGTAGTAGCAGAGATAGGGAATGTACATTCCCGCGTCCATAGCAGCCTGGATAATCATCTGGCCGGGCTTCGCCGGAATCTCTTGTCCGTCGATTGTGATTGTTATGTTGTCAGCCATTCTGCGCTCCGGGTACGAAGTCGAGGGCGTATGGTCGCGTGTTCTTCGGGGCGATGTGCGGACCGAGGCAGCTTCCGGTTGGACACCTGCGCTCTTCAATGTGTGCGATGAAGTCGGACTCGAAGTGAGTCAGCGCCGACCTGATGGGACCGAAGCCGAGCTGTCCGTGACCGCACAACGAGCTTGCCTCCATCGTAGTTCCTACTGAACGCATCAGTTCGAGGTCGCCGGGACGACTCTCGCAGCGTGCTATGCGTTCTGTGATCTCCAGCAAGTGCTCCATCCCCAGCCTGCAGGGGAAGCACTTGCCACAGGACTCGAACTGACAGAAGGCCACAAGCACGCGAGTGAGGTCCACGGCGCATACGTCTTCGTCTCCAACGATAATTCCGCCGGAGCCGAGTATAGCCCCAGCGTCCCGCATCTCGTCGAAGTCCAAGTGGACTGCCATGCTGTCGGAGCTGAGCACTCCCCCGAGTGGCCCCCCGGTCTGCAGCAGTTT
Organism: Geodia barretti; assembly: GCA_030341885.1. Classification (NCBI taxonomy): domain Eukaryota; kingdom Metazoa; phylum Porifera; class Demospongiae; order Tetractinellida; family Geodiidae; genus Geodia; species Geodia barretti. The sequence continues at coordinate 12,952 of CASHTH010002625.1, read as the reverse complement.
GAGCTGTTTGCCGTCCGGTACGCCGCCGCCGATGTCGTTGACGACTTCGCCAAGCGTCATCCCCATCGGCACCTCGTACAGGCCCGGATACTCGATGTTTCCGTTCAGACAGATTATCGCTGTGCCAGTGCTTCGGTTGACGCCTATGGAGCTGAACCACTCGGCGCCGCGCGAGATGATCTCAGGCGCGTATGAGTATGTCTTTACGTTGTTGATAGTGGACGGATGCCCCCAAACGCCGAATGCGGCAGGGAAGGGGGGACGGAATCGCGGCTGAGCGCGCTTGCCCTCGATGGCCTCCATGAGTGCGGTCTCTTCGCCCGCGACGTAGGACTCACCGGTAAGGGCGACCTCGATCTCGAAGCTGAAGTCGGTGCCGAAGATGTTCTTGCCAAGCAGGCCCACTTCGTACGCCTGCTTGATGGCCTCCTCGGTGCGGTCAATAGGACCGTCGTGTCCGTGGCGTATGAAGACGATTCCGTTCGTCGCGCGGGTGGCGTACCCGCCGATTATCAGGCCCTCCAGCAGTGTGTGAGGGTCGCTCTCCAGTATGCCCTTGTCGTTGTAGGCGCCAGGATCGCCCTCTTCACAGTTGCAAAGCATATACTTGGGAGGCCCTGGCGACCTCACCATGAAGCTCCACTTTACGCCTGTCGGAAACGCCGCTCCCCCTCGGCCTCTCAGGCCCGAATCGGACATCTCCTTTATGACGTCATCCGGCTCCATCTGCGTAAGCGCTTTGTGGATGCCCGCGTACCCGCCGTTGGCGATGTACTGGTGGATGTCACTTGGTGCGATGTGGCCGGCGTTTCGCAGCGCGATTCTCTGCTGCCTGCCTATGCCCGGCAGTTCCTGAAGGTCTGGCGCACCCTGGATTGGAGCTTCGCCCAGGTACCCCAGCACCTTGTCATCGGGAACGACCCCATGGACAATGTACTTGTCGACGATGGCTGCGACATCTTCTGGCGTGACGTTGCCGAAGAACAGTCTGGACTCAGTACCCGGCCTCAGAACGTCTATCAGCGGCTCCGCGTAGCATATGCCGAGACACCCGACCTCATCTACGAGGGCCGCTATCCCGCGGCTGTCGAGTTCGGCTCTGAGCGCGTCTATGACGTCAAATGCTCCGGCGGAGTGGCCGCACATGGCAGTGCCGACTCGAATCCAAGGGTCTGGACCGCTCGTGAGCGTCTTCCACCGTTCGTCGGCTGTCTCTTTTATCGTTTCGTAAGTGGGCATGGCCGACCGCCGACGCGCTGAGGCGCGATCTACTAGGTACCTTGTAGTTTCTGCACCCGGCTGGATGCCGACTCCGGTGTCACACGTCCGATCAGGCGGTGGTCGACGCTCATGACCGGGGCGACAGAGCAGGCGCCAAGACAGGTGTTGAACTTGAACGAGATAGCGCCGTCTTCTGTCTCGCCCTCATCTTCCAGACCCAAATGGTCCATTACACGGCTAAGTATGTGGGACGCACCCTTGAGATGGCAGGTTGGGCCCCAGCAGATCTCAACGGTATGCGCACCAGGAGGCGTGAACCTGAAGTTAGTGTAAAAAGATGCAACGCCCCAGACTTCGTTAATGGTTGTTTCGTTCAGGACGGCCACTTCTTCAATGGCCTCATCCGGGATGTAGCCAAGCTCGTCCTGGACTGCGAGTAACGACGAAAGAACGGTAACCGTGGGACGGCTCTGGTTATTGATTGCGCGTCGCAGCCGGGCACTGTCCTCTGCGCTGAGTGGAGGCAAATCCGATCCCTCGTCGATTAGCGAAATCTGTCACAATGATAACATACATCAGGCGCGGCTCGTGACCAGCCGACCGCGTGTGCGGCTATTGAGTCAACACCTTCAGCTTCAACTCATCGAGTTGCGCCTGGTCAACCTCGCCGGGAGCGCCGAAGAGCGGGTCAATACCGTTCTGGGTCTTTGGGAATGCAATTACGTCCCGGATGTTGTTGTTCCGCGTGAGCGTCATCAGCAGTCTGTCGATGCCCGGCGCGATCCCTCCGTGAGGGGGTGCGCCGTATTCGAACGCGGTCAGAAGTTGGCCGAACCGCTCGGCAACCTCGTCAGTGGTGTAACCAAGCACCTCGAACACCTTCTCCTGGAGCCCTCGTGTGTGGATTCTGATGCTGCCGCTGGCGAGCTCAGTCCCGTTCGCCACGAGGTCGTAGAGGTGTCCGATTACCCGTCCGGGGTCGGAATCGATGAACTTCTCGGTGCCGTACTTGGGCATGGAGAAAGCGTGGTGCATGGCGTCCCATCGCTCCTCGTTCTCGTTCCACTCGAACAGTGGAAAGTCGGTTATGTACGCGAAGGCGATGAGGTCGGGGTCGGCCATCTCCAGCCTGCGTCCCATCTCGTGACGCAGATTGCTCAGTGCCTGGTTGGTGGTCTTATCCGGCCCAGCCACTATCAGTACCATGTCGCCGACGCCCGCTCCTGTCCTCTGAGCGATCTGTTTGATCTGTTCCAGTGAGAGGAATCGCGCCGCCGCTGACCGTCCTGGTCTTCGGTCAGGTCGTCGATGGAGCCCTCGCCTGTCAACGCTATCGTGACCAGACCTCTCGCGCCCCATGCTTTTACGAATTCGATCAACTCGTCCGTCTGGCGACGAGAGTACGTGGCGCAACCCGGAGCGCTGAATCCCTTCACTATCCCGCCGCCCTGGACCACCGACGTGAACACCCGGAAGTCTGTGCTTTCCGCAATGTCGGACAGGTCGGCCATCTGCATCCCGAATCGCAGGTCGGGCTTGTCCGTGCCGTACGAAGCCATCGACTCGGCATATGTCAGGCGGGGGAATGGTTGGAGCATTCGCCTGTCCGGTGTGACCGTCTCGATTAGAGCGGTGTACAACTCTTCAATCAGACCGAGTATGTCATCTTCCTCGACGAAGCTCATCTCCAGGTCCAGCTGGGTGTGTTCGGGTTGACGGTCCGCGCGTGGGTCTTCGTCTCTGAAACAGCGGGCGATCTGGAAGTACTTCTCGACTCCCGAAGCCATCAGCAGCTGTTTGAGCTGCTGAGGAGACTGTGGGAGCGCGTAGAAGCTGCCTGGATATAGCCGGCTTGGCACAAGGTAATCGCGCGCGCCCTCCGGCGTGCTCTTGATGAGTATCGGTGTTTCAACTTCGAGAAAGCCGCGCCTGTCCAGGAAGTCCCGAATGAACTTGACAACCTTGTGTCGGAGAATCAGCATGTCCCTCATGCTTGGGCGTCTGAGGTCCAGATACCGGTACTGCATACGCAGCAGCTCATCGACGTCGGACTCTTCGTTGATGTAGAACGGCGGAGTCAGCGACTCGTTTGAGTACGGACGTCTCCGATGCCATCAGCTCTATCGAACCCGTCGATAAGCTCGGGTTCTCAGTGCCTTCCGGCCGCAGGGCGACCTCCCCTGAGACCTGAATTACCCACTCGTTGCGGAATCGTTCGGCCGTCCGATGGGCGTCCGGGGCGATCTCTGGATTGAAGACTACCTGTGTAAGGCCATCACGATCCCTGATGTCGATGAAGATCAGCGAACCGTGGTCCCTGCGCCGGTGCACCCATCCGGCCAGGGTGGCGGTCTGACCAGCGTGCTCAGCCTTGAGACTTCCGCAGCTTATCGACTTGAGCAAGGCGACACCTCGGGTAGGTGAGTGTGGGGAAGATCGTAGACACAGAGTCCACAACTTGAAGTGATGATAGCCGGGTTCAGGGCTACATGTAAACTGGCATTGGGACCGCGCCACATACTGCTGTCACAGCCTGGAGATGACTGGCCCTAAGGCAAGCACTCCCAGAGAAGGGCGGACGGATCAGATGGCCGCCGTCGGACAATTAGCCGGCAAACTGGCCCAGGCTGTCCTTGCCCACGGATAGCAGCAAATAGCTCTCAATCCGATGTATGCCCGGGATGGAGCCGAGATCGGTCAGCAGGAAATCACCCAGCTTGTCTGAGCTGTCGACGCTTATGCACAACATCAGATCATAGCTGCCAGTTGTACAGGCGGCAAAGGTTACTTCTTCCCGACTGCACACCTGTGCCAGCACCGCATCCACTTCGGACGGTTCTACTGTCACCCCAACCATGCACTGAGACATTCTTCCCAGGCCCTTGGGGTCGGAGATGACCCGGAACTGGACAACGTCCTCTTCCACCATCCTTTTAAGGCGCCGTCTGACGGTTCCCTCACTGACACCAACATGACGGGCGATCTGAGCGTTCGACGCTCTTCCGTCGGTGCTCAGTATATCAACAATCGCCACGTCAATTCTGTCCATGGGATAAGCCTCGTTTTTGGGATATGTTCACATCCAATATAGCGATTCTGAGATGCTGTGAAAAGTGTTTCAAGCCTAGAAATTGGTCAACACGGCTCATATTTTCCACGAAGTACTACCATTATGTGTGGACGAAATTCGCAGTCAATATAGATTCTGTGTGAGTGGCGTAACACATATACCGCAGCTAATATGCGTGGCTAAAACTTGCTGATGGACAGGTAGAAGCCAATTCCACCCGCGAGTAAGTTGATTGTATTAAACGTCATTCCATCTGTCAGATAAGTGATTATAGTGTATCCAAGAAGCATCGATAGCCCGGCGGCGAGTTTCAGCCGTTTCCCACGCTTTCTATTCGTAGACAAGCTGATCGTCTCACCCACCAGATACCCAAGGCCAACGATCAGCACAGCTAGGATATAGGGGAAGTAGAAGAATCTTACCGCTAGAGCGACGACGGCCCCACCGACGGTCCCCACGAGCAGCCCCGCTCCGCTGCCTCTCGCCAGGAACATGGGAGAAACGTCGAAAGTCGGTGTCGGGCGGGAGCGACCGCAGTCCGGGCAGCGTACTCCAACCGGCGCGTGAACCAAGCACCGGGGACAGATAGCGTCTCCGCAGCGTCCGCATGTGATGCTGGTCTCAACGCCAGAGTGACGTTTGCAAAACATCGCCTGTGACATACCAATACGACCTCAGTCAGGACGACGTTCCGTCCACTCTGCCCTCTTTGGAACATCCCTGTCCCACACGAGCCGATACATGAGAACTCTCCGCAGTGGGTACTCTAACGGAGGAGGTTCCCAGTTGGCTGTCAGTCTCTTTAAGAACATCATGAGGCAGATCAGGGCAATGGTGAGGATGATTTCAGACTCACGCCTGAACGCAATGCTGGTGACGGGGAGGGCCAGCAACGCGGCAAATGTCCAGAATCCGGTGTCTCTCGTGAGCAGTCTACCTATTGTGAACACTGCGAGCCCCAGAATCAATATCTCCCAGAACATGCCAAGTCCGAGTGCGGCTCCGACGGCGACTGAAACTCCTCTGCCGCCGGTCAGTCGCAGGTACGGAGACCAGTTGTGCCCCACGAGCGCGACTAGTCCGGCAGCGCCCAGGACCCATAGGTCCAAGCCAACCAGCTTTCCCAGCGCCACTGGAAGAAGGCCCTTAACCAGGCAATCGAACGCGCCCTGCAGAATGCCCTGCCACTTCCCCACGTGTTCGATGACGTTAGAAGCCCCTACGTTGCCAGAGCCGTAGTCCCTGATGTCGATTCCCGCCACATACCTGGAGACCAGATAGCCAGTTGGGATTGAACCGATCAGGTATGCCCCGACGATGAGAATAGCGGCCTCGACCATACCTATATCGTCAGCTCCGCTGATTAGACCGGACGATTTCCGTGTGCGCGGCCTCCAGCCTGGAGAGCGTCTCCATAGGCGGTCCGACGGAGCCGGGTTCAGGTTCACCCGGGTTGCCTGAACAGTGGTAGTCGCTGCCGCCGCATGGGATCAGGTCGAGCTCGTCTGCGATTCGCTCGAGATTGGCTACCTGGTCGCGAGTGTAGTCTCCGTAGTACACCTCAATACCGACTATCCCATGCTTCTTCAACTGTCTGACGGTCGCGTCCAGCTGCTGCACTTCGCCCCTGCTGGACTTGATCTGAGAGTACGTTGGATGGGCCATCACGGGCGCCGCGCCGTTTCGCCTGAGCATCTGGATCGCGTCTTCCGGGGTCAGCTTCATCCTTTCGACGTAGGCGGGGCCGTCCCTGCCGATCAGCTCGTCGAATACCTGGTTTGGGTACTTGAAATACCCCGCCTCGACCATCGCGCTCGCGATGTGCGGCCTTCCTATAGAGGCGTCGCCTGCGATCTGCTGGACTCGATTCCACTCGATGTCGTACCCCATTGAGTTGAGGCGCGCGACCGTGGCGCGTCCGCGATCGAGGCGGCCTTCCCTGAATCGCGCGAGAGTCTGCTGAAAGTCCGCGTCGGAAGTGTCGATGAAGTATCCCAGTACGTGAATCTCGGAACCGGGCACGTCGGTACTCAACTCGATTGCCGGGATGACACGTAGACCAGGGTGTGCCTCTGCGGAGGCGAATGCCTCGCTCAGCCCCTCTGTCGAGTCGTGATCGCTGATTGCTATAACCTTCAGGCCTCGTGTGGCGCACAACTGAACAAGCTCGGCGGGCGTCAGCGTGCCATCCGATGCTCGCGTATGGAGGTGTAGGTCAACTTCGATCGTCATAATTTGATCCCGCATATGGTAGTAAGCATCCTGAAGTATCCGTTAAACGCACGCAGCGGCCGGATTGCCCCGACCGCTGCGTACACTGCTGTTTGAACCGGATGACTCTGTAGCCGTTTCTATGTTACCTCGCGTACTCGACGATCCTGCTTTCGCGGATCACCGTCACCTTGATCTGACCTGGATATACCAGGTTGTCCTCGACCTTCTTGACGATGTCCCGGGCCAGTTTGGAAGCCATGATGTCGTCGATCGAGTCTGGCCTGACCATGACGCGTACTTCGCGGCCCGCTTGAATGGCGAAGCAACGCTCGACGCCTTCGAAATCGCTTGCGACGTCTTCCAGAGCCTGGAGACGTTTGATGTAGTTCTCGACGGTATCCTTACGTGCGCCTGGCCTCGCCGCGCTGATTGCGTCGGCGGCAGCCACGATGAAAGCCTCCGGAGAGGTCATAACGTCGTCGTGGTGCTCGGCGATGCACGCGCACACTCTGGCCGCCACATTGTACTTGTTGGCGATCTCGGCGCCGATCTCAGCGTGTGGCCCTTCCACCTCGTGAGTGAGCGCCTTTCCGATATCGTGGAGCAGACCGCCGGCCTTGGCAACCTTGATGTTGGCCCCGACCTCAGATGCGATCATGCCTGCGATATGCGAGACTTCCAACGAGTGTTGAAGTACGTTCTCACCATAGCTGTAGCGGAACTTCAAGCGTCCCAGCAGCTTGATGATCTCGGGGTTCATTCCACGTACCCCGGTGTCGAATATCGCCTCTTCTCCCGCTGACCAGATCGACTTCTCGACCTCTTTCTCAGAGCGGCTGACCATCTCCTCAATGCGCGCAGGGTGGATCCTGCCGTCCGCAATGAGTTTGGTCACGGCAATTCTGGCGACCTCGCGCCTGACTGGATCGAAGCACGACAGGGTTACGGCCTCCGGCGTGTCATCGATTATCAGGTCGACGCCTGTATTCTTTTCGATTGCTCTTATATTCCGTCCTTCGCGGGCCTATCAGACGACCTTTCATGTCGTCGTTGGGAAGGGGAACTGTGGTTACTGTCATTTCAGAGACGACATCGGCAGCCATTCTCTGAATGCTGGTAGCCAGTATCCTGGAAGAGACCTCGCGGGCGTCTTCCTGTGCTTGCACCTCAATGTCTCTATACCGACGGGCTATCTCGTGTTGGATCTCCTCTTCGGCCTCGCGCATCAGCAGGTCCTTAGCCTGTGGGAGACTCAGCTCCGAGATCTCCTCCAGCTTTGCGAGCGCCTGCTGCTTGCTGTCCTCGATCTCGTCCACTATCTTCTGGGCGTGGCCCTCCTGTTGCGCGATCGTTTGCTCGCGACGTTCGAGATTATTGGCCCGCTTGTCGAGGTTCTCATCTCGCTTTCTTAGTCTGCGCTCAGACCGTTTGAACTCAGACCTGTGGTCTCTCTGTTCCTTTTCCCATTCGGCGCGCAAGTGAAGCGTTTCTTCCTTGGCCTCTATGACCAGGGTCTGAGCTCCGCGCCGCGCCGCTTCTACGATTTTGTCAGCCTCAACCTGAGCGCTGTTGATTCGTCTCGCCGAAACCAGCCGACGGCCATAAAAGCCGGCTCCAGCCCCTACCGATAGGCCTATCAGGGCGGCGAGCAGCGCAATAACGCTTTCCATGCGACTCACCTTCCTTGGTTTTCCCACTCCATCAGGCGGTTTGGGAATGGTCTCATCGTAAGCGTGGCTGTTTTGCATGTCAAGGTAAACCATCGCCTTGATTCGCAAATATTTGATCGCTCTTGCCCATTCCAATGTCCCGACAGCCGGCGCTGTCAGGTAGTTGGAGAGTCGTCCGTGTTACCGAGGTCGGGCCCGCATGACGGGGCCTGCACCGAATAGCTGCTTGCGACGCAGCGGACTCTCCACCTTGACACCATAAACCTGACGCTATGATACTCTCTGGCGAGTTGGAACTGGTGGCAAACGGTGGAATCGCCACAGATGGAGGCATAGTTGAGAGTAGTAGTCGCGCTGATTGCGGTTTTCTTGTTGGCTTCAGCTTGCGCTGATGAGCCGGTTGGCCGACTCCCGCAACAGTCCCTGTGCCAACCGCGACGCTGCAATCGTCTCCAACTCCACCGCCCACGGCCACGCCTGCCCCGACCACACCTACGCCCGCGCCCACTGCTACTCCAAAGTTGACCAGCACGCCCGCGCCAACCCCCACGTTCGCACCTATGCCTGTGATCTTGCCGACAGTCGAGGTCGTGTTAGAAACACCGACTCCTACGGCAGCGTTCCCCCAAGACCTGGACCGAAAGTTGGACGCGATTAGCCTCCAGGCAGCCGCCATTCGCGGCCTCACTAACCGCGGCTCATTCGAGCGCCGCCTGGTCTCCTCTGAAGAGCTGAGGCAGATGCTTGAGGAAGACCTTGCCGAGGACGCTGAGGACCTTGAGATCGCTGATCGACTCTACTCGATACTCGGCATAATAGAACCCGATTCATCCCTGAGCGACATCCTGCTGGATGTGTACTCGAACATAGTGGTCGGCCTGTTCGACACTGATGAAAATGCGCTGTTCGTGCTCGCCGATGGCGATGAGTTCACGCTGTCGAACGAGCTAACAGTCGCCCACGAGGTCGCCCACGGCCTGCAACAGCAGTACTACAACATCAGGGATATTCGTGATGGCACCGAGGATAACTCCGACAGGCGGCGAGCTATTACCGCGCTTATCGAAGGCGATGCCTCCCTTGTGGAGATCATCTACAGGCTCCGGGTGTTCGACGACCGCCAACGCCAAATGCACATGGAGGAATCCCAGGCCGCCGATCTCTCAGCCTATCGCGCGGCTCCGGCGCTGATCCAGCGCACGGTGGCGTTCCCATATTTCGAGGGAGCGAATTTTGCGATTGGAATGTACCAGCTAAACGGCGACTTCACGGCCATCGACCAAGCTTACGACGCACTGCCTGAGTCGACCGAACAGATACTGCATCCGGAACTTTACGGTGTGGACTCGCCGTTAGAGATCACGATGCCCGACCTGACTACCATTCTGGGCGATGGCTGGTCTGAGGTCGACCGGGACGTTATGGGCGAGCTGTTCCTGGCCGCGCTTCTGCAGGCCATGCTGCCGACAGGTGAGGCCAACCAGGCTGCTGCTGGATGGGGCGGCGACTCCTACATACTTCTTGAGGACGATATGGGCAGCGAGGCCTGGTGTCGGTCAGCGTGTGGGACACTTTGGAGGATGCCGAAGCTTTCTCATCCGCTCTGATGCAGTACTTTCAGGTTGTGACAGAGGCCGAGCAGTGGGAGGAGCAGGAGGTTGGGGACGGCGCGAGTGCACATCGTATCTCTTCGGGAAGTACGGCTGTAGAGGTCCGTTCAGAGGCGGGTCAAGTGTCGCTGACTGTGGCCGCTGATCTGGACACGGTCGACGACATAGTAACTGCCCTGATTGAGTCTGAGGGCGTAACGGTCGATCTGGAAAGCGCCGCCACCTCGACTTCGCAGTAGTCTAGCCGCCGAACATACGCATCATCTCCCGGCGACCCTTGCCGGAAGACATCTGTCTCATCATGCGCTTCATCTGCTTGAACTGGTTGAGGAGCTGGTTGACGTCTCGCGGGGTTGTACCGCTGCCTTTGGCGATGCGTCGGCGTCTGCTGCCGCCGATGATGTCGGGTCTGCGGCGCTCCTCAGGGGTCATAGAGTAGATGATCGCTTCAACCCGCTTCAGGCCGTCGTTGTCCAACTGGTCCGCCGGCAGCTTGCCTCTGACCGACGAAAATCCGGGAATCATCTCCAGCACCTGGCTCAGCGGCCCCATTTTCTTGAGCTGTTGAAGCTGTTGAAGGAAGTCGTCTAGATCGAAGCGTGCCTGACGTAGCTTTCGTTCCAGCTCCAGGGCCTGCTGCTCATCGATGCCTTGCTCGGCCTTCTCGATAAGCGTAAGCATGTCGCCCATCCCGAGGATTCTCGAAGCAAGCCTGTCGGGGTGGAACTGTTCGAGAGCGTCCATACGCTCTCCGGTGCCCATGAACTTGATAGGAACTCCCGTTACAGTGGTGACCCGAGAGAGCGCCACCGCCTCGCGCATCGCCATCCATCTTGGTGAGTGCGAGTCCCGTTAGATTGATTCGCTCGTGGAATTTCTCGGCGACATCGACGGCCTCCTGTCCGGTCATGGCGTCGAGCGTGAGCAGGGTCTCCGTCGGTTGGACTGCATTGTGGACGTCTTCGAGCTCGTCCATTAACTCGGCATCAACTTGAAAGCGACCTGACGTGTCTATGATCACCCATGCAGCGCCGACTTCCCGGGCTCGCCTGATCCCGGCTTGGGCAACTGCGACAGTGTCCGAGGAGCCGCGTTCGGAATAGACTTCGACGCCTGTCTGGCGTCCCAGAGTCTCCAACTGGTCAATCGCGGCAGGCCTGCGCAGGTCGGCTGCCACGAGCACCGATGACTGGCCACTCTGCTTGAGATGGAGGGCGAGCTTGGCGGATAGGGTTGTCTTGCCCGCGCCGTTTAGTCCGGCCATCAGGACAACAGTGGGCTGGGACGATCCGGTTGCGAGTCTGTGACTGCCGCCGGTGAGGATAGCTGTCAACTCTTCGTTTGTGATCTTGACCACCTGTTGGCCGGGGGGTCAGGCTGGTCAACAGGTCTTCCTGGGATACACGCTCTTTGATGCTGGACACGAGCTGGCGGGCGACGCGGAAGTTAACGTCTGCCTCAAGTAGGGCTATGCGGACCTCACGCAGTGCGGAGTCTATGTCCTTCTCGGTTAGTCGCCCTTTCGATCCAGAGCCGGCCGAAAACGTCGTTCAGTTTCCCTGAAAGGACTTCAAACATTCACAGCCCCAATCGTTCGACGTGGTCTGCGGCTCACGCGCGCCGTCCTGTCCCGTACACCGATTCAACCATGTTGTTCATGATTGTCGATATGAACCGGACTCCAGAGATCGCGCGGTCATACTCCATTCGTGTGGGGCCTATCAGTCCCAGCGTTCCGAGCGCGTGGCCCGGCACACCGTATCTGCAAATCACCACGCTTAAGGGGACGCAGAACGTCTCCCTGGTGCTCCCGTCCGATCACTACACGGACGAACTGTCCCACTGGCGCCTCTTCGAGTGCGGCTTCGACCAGAGAGCCGTCCTCTATACCGTGAATGATCGGCCTCACCTTGTCGTAATCTACGAACTCCGGCTGGTCCAGAAGGTTGCGCAGACCATTGACGTAGTGGTCATCGTGGCCAGATGAGTCCTCTTCCTGGAGCATGAGCATCGTAGCGTCTACTGCCTGGCGTTCGGGTGTCGTTAGCGCCACCGCCTGCTCCGCGATTTCCTCGTGAGTGAGCCCGATCATCTGGCCGCGAAGGCGAGTGGAAATCGACTCGAGGTGAGACCTGTCCACGGGCAGTTCGAAACGCAGGAGCTGCTTCCTGAGTTTGGCCTGCTCCAGCACGACGACGAGCAGTGCGAGCACGTCCTGTAGGGGGATCAGCTCCAGGTGCCTGACCCGCGATACAGATGTCTTGGGGAAGGTGGCGATGCCCAGGTTTCCCATGATCTGCGAAATCAGGGTCGCCGCGACGCTTCCCCAGCGGTCAACGTCGTCCCGGACATCGTCGAACCTATTGCTGATTGTCGCGCGGGTCTGGGACGGCACTCTGTCGGCTTCGTTAGAAACGAATGACTCGACATAGAGACGATAGGCCTTGTCCTCGGGGACGCTTCCGGCCGACGTATGCGGACGCGAGATATATCCAAGCTCTTCAAGCGCGGCGACCTCATTACGCACCGTCGCGGGGCTTACGCCTAGACGGTGATTCCGAGTGAGGCTCTCCGATGATATAGGAACTGCATCGTGGACATAGTCGCTCACGATGTGCCTGAGGATATGCTTTTGGCGGTCTGTAAGCATTTGCGTTGTCTGACAGAGACTTGAAACAACCACTGTGGAGCCCATTGCGGACTCGTATGCTGGCGGCGTTCTACCAGTATACTACAGGCAAGAACTTCGGACACCAGCGGCGACTGAGAGGAACTACATGGAGATAACCTGGTTCGGACACTGTTCTACGCGAATCGTTAGCGGCGATGTCGTGCTGCTCAACGACCCGTTCCCAGACATGGCTGTCCCTCCAGAAGTCCACATAGTTGCGGTCACGAACGACGGGCCCCTTCACTCGGCCAATGGTCGCATCGACGGCGAGTTTCACCTGATAGATGGCCCCGGACTGTACGAGGCGCTTGGATACAACATCACCGCCATCGGCACCGCGCTCAGCGACGAAGAAGGCAACAGGAGGATAAATACCGTTTACGTGATCCGGTCAGATGGTGTTTCAGTCTGCTACCTGGGTTCGCTGAGTGTCAAGTTGAGTGCGAGGCAGCTTGACTCGCTCGGCTCGATTGACGTGCTGATCGCCTCGGCGAGC
>CASHTH010002624.1:0-18646 GCA_030341885.1 Geodia barretti | reverse complement strand
AGCGGCACTACGCCTGCTAAGCCAAGACAACAACAATGGCCCCTTACCCCTGGACAGCCAGATCGAAGAGAATGGCACGCCAAAACAGTGCGAAATTCTCCAGGCAAAGCACCCTCTCTTCAAAAGCCAGCCAGCCAACATCCCTAGTCGATCCAGACACACAACAAAAACAACCGCCGACACACCCCATTATTTCGAAAAAATAGATGGACAGCTAATCGTAGTATGGCCCTGAGGACGGATGGAGCAGCAGGCCCCTCATGCATGGATGCAGAGCCGCATGAAAAGACTGTGCTCATCCTTCTCCTACAAAGCTGCTCCCTTAGCGAGCCTTTTGCGTTCTTTAGCTCTTTTTAGCATGTTCTACCAGCTTTGCATTCTTTTTGAATCTAAGCTCTTGTTTCCTTTATCTCTTCTCTCGATCTCGTATTCTTCTCTTGTTTTCTGTTGCCTCTAAGCTAAGCTGCCGCGATGCACTGGCCGCGACAGCCAGAAAACGCCTGCTCCCACACGTGAACCCTAGCGGAACGTCTCAGCCCTAGTAGCTTGTCGCCTCGGCCTCATCGCTCTTGTGACTAAGTGCTCCGGGGTAATAGGCCAGATCGTGTTGGGGAGACTGCCAGGCGAGATAATCGTGCAGACCATAGCAAGGCCTATCAGTGAAGACATCCAGGAAGCAGCAGCCCTCAGGTATGCCGCGGGCCATCTATCAGGCTGTGACAGCAGCAGTCTCAGCCGCACGCAAGCTGTTCATAGCACCTGACACGAGGCACGATACTAGTGGATGCATCAAATGCAATTCAACGCCTCACAGACAAGGCAGCCCTTCGAAACATCCAACACTTATGTCCCTCTCTTTCGAAGGTGCTTATAAACACACCTACAGAGAGAAAGCTCAACTGTTTATAGATGGGGAGACTCTTCTGTCACAAGAGGGCACAACACAAGGAGACCCCCCCTGGCAATGGCGATGTACACCATTGCCATCACGCCACTGATGAAAGATCTCGAAGATAAATCAGTGAAGCAGATCTGGTACGCCGATGATGCCACAGCCTGCGGTAAGATCAGCAACCTCAAACATGGTGGGACGAAATCACCAAAAAAGGCCTTGAGTACGGGTACTTTCCAAACGCGGCAAAAACATGGCTAGTCGTAAAGGAAGAGAAACTCGAAGAGGCCCACAGCATAATATTCCGAGGAACAAACGTATCCATAGCATCTGATGGCAGAAAGCTCCTTGGGGCTGCCATAGGTACAACACGCTTCGTCAACAGCTATGTACAACAGAAAGTTGCCAAGTGGACGCAAGAAGTAGAAGAGCTGTCAAACATCGCGATCACACAAGTCAACTCACGCTGCCTACTCAGCATTCACGCATGGCCTGATCAGCAAATGGACCTACCTCAGCCGGACAGTCCCTGATATTGAGAGCCACATGAAACCCCTCGATGACGCCATCAGGCAGAAACTACTTCCCACCGTAACAGGTCAAAATGCTTTCAATGACCTGGACAGACAACTGTTAGCCCTACCAGTACGACATGACGGTGCAGTGCTGCTGCAAGGAAACTTCAACGTAAAAGGAAAGCTTTACAAGACAATTGACAAATGGGTTTGGTCCCCCAGATAAGCGGTGTCACTTACAACAGGAGCAAAGCACCGACAAAACCACTGTTAGAGTTGATGAGAGTGTACAGTGGAACCTCTCTACAGCGGGCCTCCGAAGAGCGGCCGGACTCTCTACAACGGCCATCACGCATGGAACGGAATGTCTTCCATATAGCTACTTACCATTATTTAAAACCTCTAAAGCGGCACCTCTCCACTCCGACCAACGGCCACGCCACACCCATACAAAAAACGATACAGTATAATACATGTAGTCAGTAGCTAGCTAGCTAAGATGCAGCAAGTGATTCCACTAGTTCTTTCATCTTGTTTATATAAGCAGGTGGACCGTACAAGCGATAGGTGCATGGTATCTCTAGGCCATAGCCTGCACCCCTGTTCACTTTTTGACGGTAACTTCAGCAAATGCTTTATTGACATCCCTTTAAAAGATGGAACAGTCTAGGGGAAAGATTTCGTGGAACATGCCCAACAATGCTATCTTCTTTTAACACTGCCACGGCGTTCGAGTCTTTCTCATTTGTTGGTTCGGGCTTGACAAGTAAAACTTCGCCGATGGTCGGAGTCCATAGTCCAATGTATGCGTGGTATCCTCTTATGTACGTAGGAATGTATCTCAAAAACCTCTAGTCCACTTCCTGATACAGCTTGACTGGCCATGGTACTGTCTATGGATACTACGCAATGGCCAGCTTTGTCACTCACAGATCTCATGCGAGATTGCACGGCCGGGCACGGCAGAGCGTGCGCACTAAGGCTCCACCCATCACCACGTGTAATGTCTAAGGCAAAATGGCTACCAACAGCATGAAGAAAAAGCGATACCTTACCCTGAAGCAGAAAGTGGAAGTAATAAAGATGTTTGGAAAGAACAGTGGAATGAGCCATAGATCCCTTGCTGTGGAAGAACCCAGATAGTTAAAATTCTAAGGGACAGTGAGTCCATAATGTCAGTCAAATGCTTCAGGAAATAGCAAAGTTCGTCGTGTTTCAGAATTTGAAGAAGTTAATAAAGTATTGTATGAATGGTATGCTCTTGCTAGCTCAAAAAATATCCACCCTGGAGGACCAGAGCTTATAGCAAAAGCTAAAGAGATTGCAGAGCGATTAGAAAAGCCAAATTTCAAAGGATCGAATGGGTGGCTATGCAAATGGAAGGAAAGATACAACATAAAGGAATTTGCTGTGTGTGGTGAATCAGGGGATGTGCAAGGAAGCACGATAGATTCGTGGAAAGAGACGCTCCCTGAAATAGTAAGCGGTTACACAAAAGAAAACATTTATAATATGGACGAGACCCGAGTCTTCTGGAGGGCTTTGCCTAGTAAGGGATTTGGAGAGAAAGGAAAAGGGTGTAAGGGAGGAAAGCAGTCAAAACACAGAATAACTGTTGCGTTCTTTGTCAGTGCTGCTGGTGTAAAGGAAAAGCCCATTTTTATCTGGAAATCGGCAAACCCACGTTGTTTGAAAAGATTCGACAAAAGTGTACTGCCTGTGACGTACTTTGACCAAAGGAAGGCATGGATGACAGGTGATATAATGGAGGCCATTCTCTTAGTAGATTCAATCACAAATTATCCACTACCAATCGTTCAATTTTGCTACTAATGGACAATGCTGGTTGTCTTCCTGAATACCTTGAGAAGAAGTTTAGCAATATAAAAAATATGCTTCTTGTCGCCTAATACCACCTCAAAATTGCAGCCCCTTGATCTCGGTATTATAAAGAACTTCAAGGTGCATTATCGTCGCTTTCTTTTAAGATATGTTCTCTCCAAAATTGATCAGTGCAAAACTGCATCTGAAGTTACAAGTTCATTGAACATTCTCATGGCAATTAGATGGATGGCTCAAAAAATGTGAAGGAAGAAACTATTCGCAAGTGTTTTCGAAGTGCTGGGATCAATGGATGTTGTTTCGTGCGATATGGGTGAAGATGATCCTTTTGCGGACGTAGATGATACAGATCTTCAGGGCCTCATTGCTGATATAATACCCGAGACTGAGAGGTGCAATGCACAAGAGTATGTGAACGGAGATGATGATTTGTCAACATGTAATGACACAGAAGATGAAAAATGGGATGAAAATTTCATTTCACAATTGGGACAGCCGTCTGAAGACAGTGAAGAGATGCAAGAGAGTGAAACAGAGGCCGATGTTCAAACTGAATCCCTTGAAGCAAAGATCACTACTTTCAATGATGCCATAATAGCCTTGGAGGATGTACAGAGCTTTCTAGAAAGCAATGGGCATATGTCCACTTCAATGACGTACATTGGGCCTGCTGTCGATGCTTTATCTGCATTACAAATCGCTTCAATGAGACAAAGCACCTTGCACGATTACTTCCAACCGAGTTCTTAAGATGCTATTATATAATTATACCACTTTCTTGCTAGTTTATTCTGCTTTTAATAATGAGTATGTAAAAAAAACATCAAATCTGGGGTGTTTGACACAAAACCTATGAACAAGGGCCAACCTCTCTACAAAGGCCAAAAGGCTTGTCCCCGAGGGTGGCCTTTGTTCGGAGGTTCCACTGTAGTCACTATCCATCATCCAGAAGTCATGGGTAAGACGGTAAGAGTAAAATATGATGATCAGGATGGATGCTCCAAGTGGTATCAAGGACTGATCACATCGTTTAACTGCATGACAGGGAAGGAAGTATTCAGTGTTTTTCCCTTCTGACAAAACCAGTGAGGAATTTGCTCTTGATGAAGATGGCCTCGACTGACTCAAAGGAAGTAATCACACATGCTATTCACCACTATGGCATTTATACCCAGTGATCATAATTCACACATGCACAACCTTCTTCTTTGTGTTGAGCCCAGTCCTCATTTTGATCTTGTTCCCAACCCTCTTTCTGGTGCACATGCGCAATGAATTATCCACATGCGCATGCGCACACTAGGTGGGTGTGTCGCGTCGCTCGGCACACACACTCTGCGTGCGCGTGTAAAAAGGTTGCAGACCTAGACATGACAGGAGTTACTCTGGCATGATTTTACGTGAGGTCAAAGGTCTAGAGTTGACGACGCAAAAGCCTTGCAGAGCAGTTGCCGTATTACTCTGGGGCGGTTTTACGTGAGGTCAAAGGTCGCAATCCTGGAAGCCGCCCCGGCTTTTTGAGGATCATTACCAAGTCGCGTAAAACCGTGCCACTGTAAGAGCATCCCTTTCTACTAGACGGGGTTTTACGTGGGTTGCAACCTGCGTAAAACTCCCCCATGATGGGATCATGGCGTAGGTCGCGTAAAGTCAGTCGTGGGGTAAAGTCGCATAAAATCGTCCCCTGATTGAATCAGGGCATTTACACCCCTTTTACGCGAAGTTCTGTACGACCCGATTTAGCTAAACGCTGCGAAAAGGGGTAGTCGGGTGAACACACAAATGGCGCCCCATACTCGCGTGTCTCTGCCGTGACATTGTCCTGAGGCACCGCCAGCAGACCTTGACCTGACCGGCACTGTCTCTTTTTTTCTTTTTCTTTCAAACAGCTTTTCTCAAAGCTACCACAAACGCACCATCTGGAGTCTAGTCACCCTGGGTCGCGTGTCACGGACTAGAGTGCGCTTGAATGAGTGGGCGTGGCCTTAATTATGCGCACGCGCATATTTTGCCACGCAGGCCGCGCCAATGCCCGACAGCCACCTGCCCCTTTCCTAGACGGTGTGGTCTGAATCCCCCCTTCGGCCGGGAGTGTTTTCGTGTGTGGTTATCTTTGTTTTTTTTTGGTTTTTTGGTTTTTTTGGGATCCTTTTTTTGTTTTGTTTTTGTTTTTTTGTTGTCCTTCTTTTTTTTTTGTTCACTATCATTGTGTAATTTGCATTCCACTCATTATGACTGCCCGACTGAGGCCGCTCGTGCGGGCGCTCTACTGACTGCGCGCGCGAAGCAGACTTCCTACGAATGACGGAAGTTACACTTCCTTTTGGTGACTAATTGACATTCCTAAGCGTGGCTAATTTACGACGTACGTTTAATTTATGCGAGAATACAACCCGCCCGGAGTAGTTGCCTATAATTTATCACGCTAATGCGCTCGGCGCATCGGAGTGGAGTGATTTTGGGCGTGGCCGGAAGTCGCTACGCGTCGGAACTCCAGTTGATCCCTCGCCCCTCGAGAAGCTCGATCGGTCGACGCCCCCCTAGCGAAGGCGCTCAGACGCTTGAGTACTTGAGAGAGATGGACGAGGTTCTAAATGAGACACTGCAGAGTCGTTTCATCTCAACTATCTCCAACTTTTTTTGTTTCATTCCCTCGATTTCCTCGATTCTGGGCACTAAAGAAAATGAAGGTGCAAATGAAGGTCGTTCCCTTCTCAATCCAAAACCAAATCTTGAAATGCAAAAAATGACATATTCTCCACCAGAGTCTACTGAATTATTAAAAGTCATCTCTGAGAGAAAAAAAGAAATTGACAAGAACTGTTCATTGCTGGTAGATACCCTAGACACCATTGAATGTTTGGAAGCATCACAAACATACGACATAGACAAGTATTTAAACGTGTAGCCCGCGTATAAAAAGGGGCGTGCCAGGCAAAAATCGATTAACTTTAGCGCACACCGTGACAAAATGGCGGTGTTCAAACTACTGTCTCTTCACTTCCTGAGCCGCTGGCTACCACGCACCCGTTTCCACGCACTAAAACACGCTGCGTTTGTGCCTCTCAATGCTGAATCAGCGCTTCTTGCGCTACTTGCTCATGAATGCGCTGAACAGCGCTTCTTACGCTACTCGCACATGAATGTCTGCCTCCAGCGGCCAAGAAACCGAGGGCCGGCGGCCCACGTTTCACTATCCAGCTAACGTTTGGCAACACTGACACGATGGCAGCGTTCAAGGAGCGAATGGAAGCTCTAAAGTCCGCTCTCGCTCCTGCGGGAGCACTGACCTCCATTGAAGCCGGTCGAGCTAATGGCGAAGCTCTTTGACATAGCTGATATTAATTATCTTGTTCTTTCCATCAGCAGAGTCCTGAGGAACTAGCCCTAGCCCTAGCCCTCAGCAGAGTCCTGAGGAACATCCTTGGAGGAAGACTGAGCCATACAGCCAGCTTGCACGCACTTGTATATACGTATTATATACTCGCGTGCGCACATTTTATTACCAATCCGTGTTACGCACCGCAGCTAAGTTGTTCCAGCGTTGCGCTAGCGGTACAAACGAAGGCTCCATACACTTGCCTTCGAGTACGTTTTTGAATTTTTGTTTGTGCCAGGCACCGCCCGTTTTATACGCATGCGCACGGAAGCGACTCCGCCTATGCAATTGCGCGAGCTGTGAGCGCGCAAGAAGCGCTTAGCAGATATTTTATCCGCGGACTACACGTTTAAGCACCAATAACACACATTTCAGCGACGGCTCAAAAAAGCAGCAATTTTTAATTGAAAGAGGTTTTGACACATTCTTATCAGACGGCCACAAACGTCGTGACGCAATTATTTTCTACTATGATTTGAAAACAAGTGTTCATGGAGGTCATGTAGGGGTTGCTTTAATTATTTGCAACCCAAATAAACGAATAATCGCTGAGGAAGAAGAGGAGGACCTTGTAGAGACCTTTGGAGATTTAAATTACAATGTAACAACACTACATGAACACCCCACAATCTGTCAAAAACTTAAAAGAGCTGTTGAGCTAGTTCATAAAGACCACAGTAACTTTGTCTGTTGTATCTGTTCGTACGGTGGCCGTGATGAACAGAATGGTAAAGAGTATATTGTTGATACTAATGGTGGGCGCATTTATCTAGAAGAAACGGTAGGGAGGATATTTTCTAGTTGTGAAGCACTTCGAGATAAACCGAAAATGTTCTTTATTCAAGCATGTCGAGGTCCCCAATCAGATCAACTGCAGAAGTCACTTAATAATCCTGGAGCAGCAGCAGCAGCAGTGTACAATGCTTAAGTGCAAACCGGAGACATTCTCTTTGCCTGCTCTATACTGCACCTGGTTGTCTTGCTTTCCGTCCACCTATTTATGGCGATCCCGAGAAGCCATACTTTATATCTGAGCTATGCAAAGCGTTGAGGAGTTACCACAAACAACTGGATGTAGTCTCCATACTGCAGAGGGTTAACTGTGTTTTGAGCTACAGTGCGTGGAAATATGATGGAACAACGGTGCAACAAGTGTCTTGCAACGATTCTTCACTACGTGGCCCAATTTTTCTTAGTAATGAAGCTTTGCATTCATTCCTACAACAACATTATTTTAATCGTTCAGTCTGAGTGTAGTAGACTGTGTAGGTGAAACAAGTGTTGAGGAAAAGGGGTGTAACACAGCCAAACAGATATAGCTACATTGACTTTGTCAAACTGTGTGGTGTGATCAGTTCAGCAGGTGTTGTTTATTGTAGTCATGAACTGCGACTTAGTTCCACCCATCTTTGCAACAGGTTAACTCCAATGGAGTAGAGGAATTCATACCTTAACATGAACAACTTGTGAGCTACACAATGCACATATTATTCTAGTTTGAAAATGCTGACATAATATTCATTTGATCCAGGTGTGGCGTAACACGTTGTTGGAGATATTGTATATTGTTTAACCCTCGACGCGCATGCACAGCGAGGGTTACGGTAGTCGTTCTGTCTGTCTAGTACATCATGCATGCTTCACGCATCTTGAACTGCTAACTGTCTTCAACACAGAGAAGCCTTTAGATTAGAACAGCCAGAGGGTCCAAGTAGAGTGTACTCGGCAACAAGGGGATCCAGTTGCAAGCCCTTTCTAGTAACACTGACTATTGGAGCAGTTATAGCATTCCTAATAGTACTCGTAAACGACGCCGTGGTAGTCGTCTACTTGGAGCATCAGAACCAACAGCTGAAAGACTCGGACACCAGTCTGGCACAAGATGCACAACTGGGAGACACCAGTATCCAAACCACGCTCATGGAACAGATCAAAAGTCTCCAGAGCAACTTTACGGCCGAGCTGGGAGCCATGAAATGGAAACTGAGCGACACCGAAGACAGACTTGCAAACGCAAAAACATGATAGTAGCACTGGAACAGAAGCACCTTGAAGCATTTGAGATAATGCAACAGGCACTCAACATAGCCGAAGAGAAGCTGGAAAATGCCACCGATAAGATATCGCTTTTGGAGGAAACCCACGCGGCTGCGGTAAAGAAAATGGAAGAAGAACTGATTGCAACAAACAAACAGTTGCACAACGCAACCGTCAGGATCGAGGTGTTAGAATCTGAACTAAGCATCACACGTGGATTGATTGTGACTCTGAATGCTACCAAGGCTAGCGTAGTAGCAGTGAGTGAGCTGCACAGAGAAAAAGCCTCCCAAGCTGAGTTTGTGGTCCTCTCCGCCAACCAAACACTGCTGGCAGAGGTTAGTACACAGGCACACAAAGATATACGACAGGAACTGAACGAGCTATCCAACAGTGCACTCAACCAG
This sequence comes from Geodia barretti, assembly GCA_030341885.1. Lineage (NCBI taxonomy): Eukaryota > Metazoa > Porifera > Demospongiae > Tetractinellida > Geodiidae > Geodia > Geodia barretti. The sequence continues at coordinate 9,574 of CASHTH010002624.1, read as the reverse complement.
ACCCACCACGATCAGCTGGAAGACTTTATCGCCATATTTGCCTCCACCAAGGCCAACCAGAGCAACTTTGAAATTCTGGTCTCACGTGTGGCAACCCTACAAAACAGCACCGACGAACTGTCTCAGACGCTGGAATACACGACAGGGGAATTAGAGGTGGATATACAAGGCTTGTTCACAGTAGCACACAACGCGACGCTTGCTGTTGCCAGCATTTTAGACCAGGTGGCAGTCCTGAAAACTACAAAGGTGGAGAGGGCTGAATTTGACAGTCTCTCGGCAAACCTGACGTCCCTAAGAAGCACCACATCCAGGATAGACCAAAAACTTAGATATGACATAGACGATCTAGCTGGCGGTACTATCAATAGAACGCACCATGACGAGCTACAGGACATTGTGAACATGTTCGCGGAGACCAAAGCTAACCTGTCTGACTTGAAAGCGCTCGAAAAACGGGTTTCTAACCTATCCCGGGACATCAATGGTAGCATCAGCGATTGACTCGGGATCTCACTACTCTAGGAGAGACCGTACAAACAGTCGCTGCAGTAGTCGAGGAACAAGACGTTGATGCACTAACAAATGAGGTTGGTAATTTAGATAGGGATTTAGGGACGTTGAACAAAACGGTTAATGAGCTAAAAGTCGAAGTGGAACAATTACAGAATGAATCCAGTAGTCTTGACGGGAAAGTGACAGAGCACATTTCATCGTCTCAAGAAACACACGATCAGCTGGCATCTGATATCACTGACAACGAAAACCAAATCAACGCAAACACAAAAGAAATATCTGATGTGGAAGACAGCATTAGCCAGCTCCAGACACAATCGAGTGCCTATTCTCTGGGGATAGCGTCTTCCTGGATGATGGCCATTACTGTCTCTCTGGTACTGCTGAATATTGTCTTCATCCCTAACTAACCACTTATCACACTCACGCATAATATCTGCACATCTGCACATCGGTAACTTATGCATGTACATTATGTACATTATGTACATTGTGTATATTATGTACATTATGTATATTATGTACATTATGTACATTATGTACATGTAAGTACATCCCCACCACTTCATGTGTGTACATTCCCACCACTCTTTTCTATTACCTGTAAGTCATACCAACGTGTGTGTTGCAAGTATGTACGTCCCCACCACTGTCTGCAACAGCTGTATGTATGTAGGTCATACCAACGTGTGTGTGTGTGTCATATCCAACAATAAAGTTGAAGTTGCAAATCGTGAATACTCTAAACGTAACAAGACCGACTCCTTTTCAGGATACTATAGTGTGACGCACAAACAAGACCGACTCCTTTAAGGTGGACTGTACTGTGACGTGAATAGCCCAAACACGCAGCTAGCCTTGTCAGCTGACCTTGTGCAGAAACTGCAGGTGCGCCCTCCCGGCAGTGGTGTCATTCGTCCAGTAGCCATACTCGTTCTCCACCTGGAACCCAATGATGGGTCCACCGTACGAGCTCTGGAGTGGGCCCCAGGACCTTAAACAGCCGTGTAAAGTACCGAGATACGGCCTTGGTGTAGGGGGCATAGTTGGAGCGAAGTACCATGTTAGGATCATGTAACAACCACCTGCAGTACATGGATGGTGTTATTACTACACGTGCATTTTTGATAAGTGGGAGCAGGCCAAATTCTTTGACATACATACATTATGGTAGGGAGTGACACGAAACAAGATGAATACCACACATTTTTGGCGAGCGAGCACAAGCAGTTCAATATTTCGCATGCATTTTGCGCATATGTAGAATGACGTAGAACATTACGATATTTGCAGTGCCCGTGCAGAGCCCGTCACATATTAATATAGATATTCCTGCATTGAAACGACTAGGTAGGCTCACTTTACTCGCCAATTATTTGTTAATTGTCTAGATCAGATCGGCTCACTCCCACATGCCACAGAGTCCAACATTAAAATACATAGAAACGTTGCCATAGCAACACATACCTCACACTTCGCGCTCATGGCAAATAGCAAAATTGCCAAAATTGCCATAGCAAAACATCATGAATGTAATATCATCACGAAATGAATGTTTGATATCACTCAATTTCATTTCCCCCAACAGCACATAAAACAAACATTGATGCAACGTGTTATGCACATGCCTGGAACCTTATCAGCATGTTTGAACAATACTAGCCTTGACACAATGTCATAATGCACCTGCGTGGACAATGCACAGTCAAGCTTTCTCAGCAAAACTCTAACGATATTATTGTACAGTGCATATGTACACATTAGGAAGCTCCCGTGAGTAATCTAAATAATCACATTGCGAATCACATTGTACAGCTAGCGTGGGAAACACAGGGTAGGATTGTAGGATTGTAACTCGTGGGAGGCAGGTGGCGTCCATTGTACTGCTGCCTTATATGTATAAACGTTAACAATTCGACCGGTACACCACTCTTTATAAAGACACATCTGTACGCTTGCTGAAGAAAAGCAACAGTCTTAGCATTATGCTGCTATATACATAGATTTTACTAAGATCAGCAGAGGATGTGAGACAAAATGAAGTATATGTTGGAGCCACAACCATGAGCGCGAAGTGTGAGATATGTCTGGTTGCAAGCATAGAATAATGCAATTTACATCATAAATTAGCTTTGTTGATTATGTAAGATGTCATTGGGTGGGTGGGTGGAGCATCGAACGTAACGATGTAAGATGCTAATAATAATTATGAGCTGTTCTCAGAAATCTGACTGGAGCTGCAAGATTGTTTGCAGGTGGAGTAAAACACATGCATTGTACTCGTGGGCGTGGCTCTGCCAAACTCCACGACAACATCTTTACATCATCACAGCAATAAAAGAACACTAACGCAGGGAGGCCTCCCATTTCCCACTCGGCACAGATGTAGGGCCCCGGTCGGACAATGACGTGTAGCCCCAGGTGCTGAGCTGTCTTTATGAACTCTGCCACGTCCAGGATCCCAGTGAAGTCAAACACACCAGGAACTGGCTCGTGGGCATTCCAGGGCACATACCTGTGGTTAATCAAACTGGTCAGTAGGAAGCTTACATTTGCGCATGCGCTACCGTGTATTACCTGCGCTCTAATTAGAGATACATACAACTAAAAATTCGCCAGATGTTATATCTAGCTTACGTTTCCACGGTGTTGAGTCCCGAGGCCCTCAGTTTCCTCAGGCGGTCATCCCAATAGTCGGGCACCACTCTAAAGTAGTGGATGGCCCCGCTCAGAATTCTCTTGGCTCTGCCTTCCACAATAAATTCCCTGCCGTCGGGCGAAATCTGGATTGCTGCCGCCCTAGGCTTCGCGTTGTAGAAACCTTTACCTACGGGGTCTCCCTGGCCGGCCTCGTCCGTGCTGAAGCTAATGGTGGACGGTAGGAGAACGTAGCCGAGGAAAAAGCCCACTAGAACGGCGGCCATTATCTGCATCTTGGTTACTGTACGCATCCTGCCTCCGGCCCGATACACTCTCCAGCGAATCATAGACTGCATGCACTGCTAGCTGTATAACACCACCTCCCCTAGCTCAGCTGCTCCCGCCCACTGCATAGGGGGCAGGCTGATAGGGGGTCCGGGTCGTCACACTGTTTCTGCTCGCGCATGCGCAACCTTCCCGCCCAAGCTGCATGCAGTACGGGGCGCGGCTCATCGCCTGTTGAATCGCATGTCGCAATTTCTCTGCAACGTTCCCAAAAATTCGTAGCTTTGCGTAGGAAGTGACGAAAGCCTCACTAGCCGTGGCCGCGCGATCGCGAGACAATCTCCCTCTAATTACCCTCGGCACCGGGAGGGAGAAATGGCAGAGTCTCCTCCTAGGTCGTGCCGAAATCTGGATTGCTGCCGCCCTAGGCTTCGCGTTGTAGAAACCTTTACCTACGGGGTCTCCCTGGCCGGCCTCGTCCGTGCTGAAGCTAATGGTGGACGGTAGGAGAACGTAGCCGAGGAAAAAGCCCACTAGAACGGCGGCCATTATCTGCATCTTGGTTACTGTACGCATCCTGCCTCCGGCCCGATACACTCTCCAGCGAATCATAGACTGCATGCACTGCTAGCTGTATAACACCACCTCCCCTAGCTCAGCTGCTCCCGCCCACTGCATAGGGGGCAGGCTGATAGGGGGTCCGGGTCGTCACACTGTTTCTGCTCGCGCATGCGCAACCTTCCCGCCCAAGCTGCATGCAGTACGGGGCGCGGCTCATCGCCTGTTGAATCGCATGTCGCAATTTCTCTGCAACGTTCCCAAAAATTCGTAGCTTTGCGTAGGAAGTGACGAAAGCCTCACTAGCCGTGGCCGCGCGATCGCGAGACAATCTCCCTCTAATTACCCTCGGCACCGGGAGGGAGAAATGGCAGAGTCTCCTCCTAGGTCGTGCCGTCTGCAGAACGGCTTCATACTCGTCGTCGCGTTCACAGGACTCTTCCTCTTCATTTCGTACGTAAAGTATGGCTCAATAAAGAGCTGCGGCGGAAGGCAGGACTTTATGTCGGCGTGGGGCTGCACCAGACAAAGGCAAACTAGCCCCGCTACAATACGAGTGGGGCTTTCCCCGGCATCAATGGCCAGAAAAGAAACAGATGGGCTTCAACCTGTATCAGTGGCCAGTAATGAGGCAGAGGCAGGTACAATTCAAAGGTCTATAATAGGTATAGCTATCTAACCAAGTCTTTCAACCACATCCAGGGAAGATGTATAGACAGATTTGGAATGAGTATGTTAATCACAGTCACATCGTGAATCAGAGCAGCCCACACTGCTCACTGCCGTCTGCGTTCCACTCCTGGGAGAGAGGAACGGTGACACAGATGTGGATGCCACTCAAAAAAGACTGCCACAAGTTGAGACAGAATCCAGCACAATATATGCAGACTTCTAACCTTACTAAACAGCTAAAGGTCTGGAAAAATAACCATCCGTGGGAGTCCTTTGCCCTGAAATTCAAAAATATGAGCTGCGATAAAATCAGAGAAGAGTTTGAAAACAATTTTTATGTCTCTCAGAGCGAGAAGAATTTCCCAATAGCTTACAGAAAAATGGAAGGAGGCAGTTTATCGTGTGCTCAGTTGTGACAGTAGTACTGATACTTGCAATCATAGTACTGGCCATACTTGTTGGGCTACACAGCAAGAAGATTGAATCAATAGATTCTGACCATGAAAGTGTGCTGGAGAGAATAGAACAATTGGAGAAAAACACAATCGATACGCTCTCTCTGCTCTCAAAGCTTCAATCAACACTAACGGACACCATCGAAAAATCCACGCAGCTTGAAAAACAGCTGAATGACACACAACTAGAGTTGGGCACAAAAGGAAAGGAACTGGAGAGTTCTTTAGAAATGATAGCAGAGTTGCAACGGGAATTGAACAGTACCAAATCCGAGACATCCACACTGGAAGCAAGTCACGAGCAGCTGTCTACAGATCTCAGGCACACAGCAGATGAACTGAACACCACGAAAGCCAGAGTTAATGACCTTGAAGGAATGCTAGAGATTACCGCGGCTAGGGTAGTGACTCTAGAAGTGGAACTGAATAGTACAAAGAGTGTCGCTGCCTTGCTAAATGCCACAAAAGCTAGCAAGTTGGCAGTAACTGAAGTATCTCACATGCTAGCGCAGTTGAATGAAGATAAGGCTAACAGGACTGAACTTCATACGATATCACAAACTTTGGAAGAAAATACCACCAGAGTAGAACTCACTCTTCAAAGTCAAATCATTGAACTAGAGGAGAAATTGACACAGGAGCTGAACAGTAATAAGAACAAGACTTCCAGACTTGAAAACAACCACCTGGAGCTTACTATGGATCTGGAGGAGTTAAACAGTACCATTACAGGATTTAAAGATACGATAAAAGACTTAGAAGAGGAGCTCGCAAACACAACAGGAAGAGTAGAGGTGACTCAAACGAGAGTAGACTGGGTTGAAAGTGGAATTGCTTCACTAAACACCACCAAAGCCAGCATTGAGGCTGTGAATGAGCTATCAGACAAAGTGGCTCAACTGGACACAGAAAAGGCTGACAGGACAGAAGTTGAAATCCTTTCGGCCAATCTATCATCTTTGCAAGCCACAAACACAACTCATGAAAGAGTGTCTGAGTTAGAGAGTGAACTCAGAGATGTCAGAGTGGAACTCAATCTAACGGCGGAGATGGTTGACAATGCTAGAGCAGATATAGCAGAATTAGAACAGCAGTTCAATACGACATCTATATTGCAAATTGGTCACCAGGAGCTCTCAGCAAGCCTTGGACTAACACGACAGGAACTGAACAGTACAGCTTCAGCACTTCAGGGGACAGTACAAGACTTGGAAGACTGGCTCACAAATATCACAGAAAGGACAGTGACACTCGAAACGAGGGGAAATCGTATAGAGAGCGACATAGGGTCATTAAATTCCACCAAAGCCAGTAGAGACACCGTGAATGATCAGGTGACGAAACTCGAGAGAGAAAAAGTAAATTTGACAGAATTTGAATTGCTCTCAGACAATGTCTCTGCACTAGCAAAAGTAAGTTCCAGAGCAGATGAGGAGATACGACAAGAGCTGGATGAGCTAGCTGACAGTGCCCTCAACCAGACTCACTATCACGAACTATACCAAGCCATAGCATCAAAAGCCTCACAGACTGACTTGGAAGCTCTTGCCAGCAGCACTGTGAGGACTCAAACCTTCCTCCAGAGAGTTGAAAGCATACAAAACAGTATACTCCAACTTCAGTGGAACATCACTCTGAACTTTACCCACTTTGACGGAAGGATTCAAACTTTGAATGCGATACTTTCAACGAAAGCAGACCAACAGGACGTTGCTACATTATCAAATAGAGTTGCAACTCTCGAAGGATCAACTGTGGACAAGGACACTTTCCAGGAGTTAAGAGACACTGTTGAAGACATTGATGAAAGAAAGGCAGATAAAACATATGTGTACCTACTCCAGGGAAGGGTGTATGATCTCGAACGCAATAATACTGCCACAAAGAGTGAGCTGAGAAGCCTGGAAAACAAGCTATCAGACCACAGTTCAACTTCAGATGGGGTTCATGACAGGCCATCGTCTAGTATCGGAAGCAACAGTGACAGCATAAGTAGTAATGCAGGGAGAATCACTACGCTGGAGAGCTCGACATCAGGACTGACTCCATCACTGGTGGTGATAGCCGTCAGTATATCACTGACATTGGTCACTATCCCCTGGGCCGCATAGGCAAACTTATTGTATTGTCATTGTATCCAAAAATGGATGATATCCGCAAAAAGTACAACAAACTGCGTACACATAGTATTACAATCGGCTACGAAAGCGGGTGTGTTGCAAGACAGTCAGACTTCAGCTGTGATACACACATCATCAGTCAACACTAGTGCAACACTATGGTTGTCAAGCTAAAGGTTGTAACAAACACTAGCAAATAGGCATACACCCAATAAACAGATTAAGTTCCTGAGAACAACCTAGGAATGTCCTATGAATAATAGAAAATAACTAAACTAATTACCCTTTGATAATGAGAGCTCACCTCGTTATTTTATGCCTATAAAATTACTTCTGTTAACACCATTACCAATTGGCAACTTGCAGTCCTTATCATGCATAAACATTTGTGCGCATGAGCAATGTTGCACATATTAGCATCCAAAAACGCTAATTTCACTAACATTGATTATAGCACTATCAAATTTACAATAAACGCATTACAATATACAATATACAAAAAACACATTATTTTGACGGTGTATAGTTCACATATGATGCAGGTATGTTTACCCTCTCACAGGTACCAGCGCAGACATGACCTTTACCACCATCCGGCACGCCCACGCTACAGCCGGTGGTAGTGAGATCATGTTCGCGCACTCATTTTCAAATGCAAGTAGAAGTAGACTATCTCTATGGCTGTGGTTTTTTGCGACGCTCGAGCTACAGTAATTTGAAAGCTTCTGGAGCCCAAGGACACCATCAGATCGAAACCATGGCGCACGAAGAAAACGCCGCGATTAGAAAGATTTTCGAGGTGTAGCGTCACAAAACCCGTCGAAGAAAAACACGTAAGGACTGCATCATAGCTACGTAGCTGCTAAGACGGCGCTGAATTTTGACTCCAGATACTCCGAGCCCAAAGTATCACAGCCAGCAGCAGCAGCACCCAGCGATTATGGTACATAAGCTTCGGGGTCCACGGCTTGGGTGTTCCTGACGTTTCTCAGACGACGAGTGAGGGATTGAGCGAAAGGAGAGCAGTAGGAGCGCCAGCATGTATTTAAATTAAACTTTGTCCTTCCAGTACCAGTAAGGCAGTCTCGAGGGGAGGGAGCAGATCAGATCAGAACAGTAGCGAAAGTGAGTCATGCATCGGTATTTTCAATGCTTCAGATGTGGTATTCTCATAAGGCTATATTTGAGTTGAGTGAGTTGCCAAAGCTAAGCCAGTTGAAAAAGATTAAGGAATATAATGAGAAGCAGATTTGAAAGTATGATGATATGTCCCTTGATGCAATGTTCGATTGGTTTTTTACAGGTAGACAAGAATGGATTTTGAATGATTCTCCACGACCGCACACAGACATGCGTTGATAACCGTTCCCTCCTCTTAAATAAATTATGTATGCACTTTGATTAATCATTCTATCAGTAATGATTTATTATTAGAAAAAGAATTAACAATGGTTACAAAGAGTAAGGAGTGGTATATAAAAAAATGCTGAAGAAAATTGGCAGGATTTATTGATATCTGCCAAGATTGGTATAATTATATCTTTGCAGAGTTGGAGTCAGAAACCAATAGGGTGCCCTTTCAAAGCAGCAGGAAGAAGTCAATTCATTTCCTCCTGATGCATAATGATGAGCATACAAGGTACTGTACAATTCCTTCTCATATTTCAAGTTGGTCAAGTGAGTGTGAAAATATAATTTATATGTCAGTATGTATAGTGGTATTGGAGGTGGATGCATACATCTTTCTTCCCACTTCCCAGGATTACAGCTACTGCAAATGATCCATTCTTGGAGCTTACTGAGATGCGCTTTTGCTGCTCCTCGAGCAAAAATCACTTGTGCATCATGCATGGTTCTCTGTAAGTCAACATTATATAATAATATCATGTACAAACTATGGACCGAACTGTTGTTATAGATGAGCTGACCTTGATGAGGCTGTGAAGAAATCACTGAAAACCATGTTACATCTCTGTGGTTACTCTGACCAAAAGGACTCTAGCATCATCAGATAATATTAAACAATATTTTCTTTATTGTATCATTGCTCTTTGTATCTCATGCTCTTTTACTGTGAAATATTTTTGTCACTTCAACAGTAAGAGCAATGGCGCTACTGCAACAATGAACAGCGCTCTAGAGCGCCAACCGCGTGTTGTCGAACACCCTATGAAGAATTGAGCAGCGCGAATGATGTTAGTGTTTACACCCCAAAGGGTGTATTGTCAGCCTCAATAGAATGCTAAAATAGCACTCTTCTGGGTGTACATGCCCCAGACACGTCCTGGATCACACTCTTGTATGGGTGTACATTGCCCCAAAAGGTGT
>CASHTH010002623.1:0-43157 GCA_030341885.1 Geodia barretti | reverse complement strand
CTACCGACTCTCTGATTATGCTTGACTCTAATAGGTATACATAGCAAGCTTTTCCCATTCCTAAGTTAGTTAGCTTAGTTGTCTGAATATGGGATCCGTAGCGAACGACTGGCACTGCAAATAGCTATTCTAATGTTATACGTGATTCGAAATACGTGCAAAAAATGCATGAAATATTGAACTGGTTGCTTTGCTCGCCAAAAATGTTTCATTTGTTCTAGTATAGTTATGGACATGCTGCAGGTGGTGGCTGTTAATGAGGCTGGTGCCGGAGGGAGTATCTGTAGAATTAGAGCAGACCTGAATGAAAACGGCAAAACTCAGTGTACAATTATCGGTGAGTAAACTGTAAAGTAATAGGCATGGGGCCCATAGACCATGCATTCAGAACACTGGGCAGAGCAGCGCTACATGTGAATCACGCCTGTTAAGAAATAAAGAGAAAGAAAAAGGAGGGTTGTGAGGTGCTATCTCGTATGGACGGGCATGCAAAAGCAAAAGAGGTTGCGCACAACCAACATCCTAAGCCATCTGCGCGCATGTGGCCAAATGTAATCAAGCACTGTGGCTGCAAGAGGAATGGGCTTTAGCTGGTGTTTCAGGCAGGGTATTCCATTTCTCTTTCGCTCACAAATTGTAGTACAATGCTGTGCACATGCACTGATAGAGAGACCATATCTTGCATTTCAATGCAGGCTGCAATGAGTGTCCAGAGCAGACAAGGAAAACGGAGCTTATCCGCTATCCAAAGACTACAGTTGGTGAAGGAGCAGAATGTGTCAATGTGGCTGCAGCCTGTGTGGAGAACGCGGTACCACTCAGCTCCAGTCTGGAGGTGACATGCTGCTCTGGTGTCTGGCGGGTTAATGAGGAGCTTCGGTGCAAATGTATTGACAACTACAAAGCCACTGATGCTGGGACTTGCATAGGTAAGTCACTTGCTTTTCCTTTTCTACCTCCTAGTGTAAATATAATTATATATTAAAGAAAAAGTTGATATAAATAATTATTATGCTATATTTTTTACTTATTCAACTGATGCCTACCTCAGTTCCTGGAGACAGAGAGAATGGCTGTAGTGAGGAGTCCTGTGGCTCAGCTGTCATTGCTGTGTCAGAAGTATCTCTCCTACTGATCCTCATCACAGTCATCCTCACTGAATATCTACTCATCATCAGAATGAGGAGGTTTATGAACAAGACTGAGACCTATGCAGAGGCCACTAACCCCATATACCACCAAGTTAACAGAATATAGCCATACAAACTGCTGGTCAATGCACTTTCACTGGTGTAAACAATCTAAACTATTAGGGATAATTTTGTTCTACACATGCACTGACATAAGGACACTATTGCTGTTACTGTAGAAAACTCATGCTGGTACAAACTTTGCTTTTTCACTATTTTCTTATGGTCATGGTCTTCACAGTTGTTTTAAATCTTTATGGAATCACTAATTTGTCTTCACGTTCATCTCACTGCCATCTCTCACTCATCCTGTAAAGCTCAGGGTAATGATATTTTTGAACTCTATTTATATGTGACGGCTCTGTCGGGCACTGTACATACCATAATATTCTACGTGATTCTAAATAGGCGCAAAACACGTGCGAAATATCAAACTGTTTACACTCGCTCGCCATAAATTCATTATTTGTGACTATTGCCAGGTGTATGAGTCACTGCTACCACTGGTAAGAGTCCACCAGGACCTCACTGAAGACCTCAGGAGACTACTCCTCCACTTGGCACTAGGCCTGGGTACATTAATTCTGAGCATAGTAGGGAGACCCAAGCAGTAAGGAATTATGCCAGCATAATAGGTAATCTCGTCTGCGTGTTGGAAGGGAAGACACTCATGCGTATATATATAGCCAAATCCATCCATCTTCTAATGCGTGAACTTTCAACTCCACGGAGAATTGAAGCCACTATTGCAAGCCTTAAAGCAGCTTGAATTTTTTCACTAAGCAAAGCTAACGAACTGAAACCAACTACTAGAGATGTTGATGAACTTCATTGCTTCAGCTTCGATTCCTCTTTGCTTGAAGGGCTTAAAGCAGAGCTTGCGACATATCTGGCCTGCTGTGATGGTGTTTCTACTGAAACACCAATCTGTGACTAGTGGAGAAATCATGAATCCGAAATGGGCCGATGCATTCTTCTTCGTCAGCCATCGTCAGGTGCGGCTGAAAGGTTTTTTTCACTGCTAAACAATAGCTTCTCAGACAGACAGTCACATTCATTGGAAGACTATATAATATTATATAGAAACTTCAGTCATGCTACAATATAACCGAAATTCTTGATTGCATAAATATGTTTTTAAAAGTGTTTTTATACAGCATAATAGGTTAATAGTGTGGGAATAATAGGTAAAGAATGAAAAGCACTAAAGTGCAAACCCTCGGCTCAAAATGCGCACGTTTGTTGTTTTGTAAGCTATAAGGTGGGCTGGGCCGTGCGTCGTCCGAAGGAGCCAGTTGTCGCCTAACACAGGCTAGGCTACATCTCAGTGGGTAGTGGGTCTTGTCTATTTATTGCTGTGATATTGTCTCTCAATGCAGGCGTTTCAGCCTTTATATTGTTCTTGCTGAATACTCAGCACTTTTATGTCATTAAGCTGTACACAAAATTTGAGCAACCAGACGAAACTTGATAGGTATTATTTAGGAATGTAGGTTCACAAACTTGTCACCCCTTAGTATGGATAGTATTACACGCTCCCAAATTTGTGAACCTTGAATTCTATTAAAACTTGGTTAAATTCTGTGTTTTGGATATAGTGCCAGACTGCGCTTTACGCTTAGATGGGAAGGCATGGCCGCATCCACAAACTGCTCGTCTAACGTCAACTGCTATGCTACATTGCGGACATACCTTGCTCAGTTTGTTGTCCATGGAGAACAGAGATCAACAATGACCGAGGAGAGAAACTCAAGAACCGCTTGCTCGTCCAAGGTCAACTCGTAGATGAGCATGCTCCGGCAAACGATAATAGCTACGGAAAACTCCCATATACGCGCGTGCGCGATGGATAGCATAATAGGTAGAAAATATGGAATAATGTACCCAAGCTTACTTAGCACCACCTCCTAGGTCTGCATTTATACACACCTTTCCTATACTCTCTGATTCACATATTACTAGGAATGCGCACGCGCATATTTTGCCTCGCGCCTGCCATGCCGTAAACAGTCCTAGTCCGAGACTGAGGCCGCTCGTGCGCGCGCTCTACTGGCGACTGCGCGGGCGCGTGCGCGCGAAGCCAGTCTTCGAACTTCCTGCGCGCACGGCGGAAGCTAGACTTCCTATATACGAATGACGGAAGTTACACTTCCTTTTTGGGACTAATTTACATTCCTAAGCGTTACTAATTGATAGTACGTACGTACTGCGAGAATTCATCCCGCAATTACATTGTTATATACCCACCCTAGTAATGTTCCAGGGATGACGACAGTAATAACACTGAATGGAAATACGGTACGATATGTATACTCCAGCATCCTGATGATTTTGAAGAGGTGACCTTACACTGATCATGATGCTATGGAATCACTTATTCAGACATTCCTCGGGCATTATTTATCACACAGTCACTTGTCTTTAGACTTCTGATGACAGTCCATGGGAACTTGAAAAACCATTGGTGCTAACTCATTTTGATTCCATTGGCAAGGCAGCTCACAATCACAATGTTCAATGTTCATGTACAAGCGCGAAGGGTTTGCACTTTGTTTTTACCATCGGCGCGCATGCGCAGCGAGGGTTGCAGTACGTTAAGAAGTTATGGCAAGTGAACAAGCCAATATGCAAATTTGCACAGGCTTACCTCGACCGGGTCCGCTCGCTCTGTGTACCTTGAAGTCACAACGGAGGACGTTTATCGACTCTCGCGAGTAAACGCATACTAATAGCCTAGCAGTAGACTATCGCGCATGCGCAGCTCGCCGAGGGTTTTCCACGTTGTGTTGGTTATAGTGTGTAAACACACCCCATAATAATGTTGTGTGAGCTGTTTAAATACCATGCTCAGTGGACTGCTTGCGTTCTGTCTCCATAATTGTGTTGCATTCAATATAACAATGTCAACAGAAACGTATTTTACTAAAAGTCAAACTCCTACGAATATAGCTACATACTACTAGAGTTGGTTTTTAGGGTGTCAGCTTTAGCTATTTGCTGCAGACAGCACATGTCAGTTCCTTGGTGTTCTCATACGGAGGACAGGACAGACTGCCACATTTAGCTTCCACGTGGTAGAATAGTGCTCCATTTTCATTAACATGTCCCCCGGTGATAGTTTCGGGCGCCACATCCATGCACTCGTAAGTGGATCGCTTCTGTTGATAATGTGCACTAACTAGATAACCGTAGTACTCTCTGGTCCATCCAGTTGGACAGGTGTGTTGTCCTGGTATCATGAGCACTGATCGCTGGGTGACGTGACAGACAGCACATGGTACGTCTTGGTTATGTACTCCACTATTAGGTTGATTACCGGCTTCATATTCTGCCCCGTACACCAACCCATGGTCATCAGTTGCAGAGTTGTAGTTGAGGTACTGCGGTGTCTTGGTGAGACAAATGTAGTTTGCTCCACTACCAGAATGAGTGTAATGGCTGCCAGCAGCCCAGCCATTGTAGACCATACTAGTTCCAGAGACATTCGGGCACACAGTACGACCCCATCTGATGTAAGTGTTCCCTCCACTACCTGGTGAAGGTGGTCCTTGTTGTCCTTGGAGTCCTTGTGATCCTGGTTGTCCATCATTGCCTCGATCTCCGTGTTCTCCCTTTGAGCCATCTCTACCCGGAAGACCAGCGAGTCCATCACGACCATTCAACCCAGGCAGCCCATCACGTCCTGCTAGACCATCACGCCCTGGTACCCCGTCGCAGTATTTCAACCCCTCCTGACCATTAGGTGCTGGTGATCCGACCTCCTGGTAATGGCTTGTGTTGACAGTCTCCGAAGCTCTGGCAGTTCGTTCTGTTACACCTGCATGTACACAGTGTGGGGATAGTGTGGCTAAAACTTGAAGGAGTTCAAAAGTTTGCACTCAGAATTTGTCTAGTTGGACTATTCTTCACTACTACTTATCAGTAACCTTCCTACACTTGCAAATCGTAGGAAATATTTCAAGCCGTGTACAATGTTTAAATCGTAAATCAATCACTACACTTTCACAAAATCTGGTTACTCTTCGAGCCACTCCTTACATACATCCTTCAAGTCATCTTTATCAAGTACCCTTCTGTCGGACTAATGCGTACATGCACTCTTTTGTACCCAAGACATGCTCAGATTGGAATTTGCTCCCCTTCTGTGTGAGATCATCTGAAACATTTATTTCTTTCAAATCATCCTTGCGAAAATGGGCAAACATATAGTATACATAGCCACATACACCACGTCACTAGCTTATTTGCTATTGTGTATGTATCTCTCATTAAAAAAAAAGAAAAAAAAGGGGGTCTGGTAAAATGCGTGAGGCTTCACTGGGGCCAGGTATTAGCGCCCGCGAAGCGCTTGCTGCGGAACTCGACTTCAGATCGAGCGGTCCGACAAGGGTCGTATAATTATGGTCAGAAATCCTCAGTTGGAAATCAGGAAATCAGGAAATCAGATTGCCGTGCGCGCGCCGCTTAGCTAGCTCCGTACCGTCCGTTCACACCACGCGTGTAATTCCGCGGCCACTGAGTTTAAAATTCAATTTACGTGCACGCGATTACAACGTGCTTATTAATAAAACGCCAACCTAACTAAAAAAATTCTTACAGCCACTGCTCCAACAGCAGAGAGTAGAACGACTTCTGGTCTTTCTTTGACGCGGAGCTCACTTCAGGAAAAACTGAAGGAGTCCAGACACAACGGAAAACACACATGTAGCTACCGCACTGCAAAGTGATCTTACGCCGCCTGGAGTAAAACTGGCCTCCTCTGTGCTAGAGAAACGCAGCAAACACCAACCGCATCCACGTACGTGTACTGAACTAACTGCCTCCGCCCCTTTGTTGCGCCTTAGAGCGCTTAGTTAGCTCATGAGAGGGCGCTTGCAGTATTATGATGAATATTCATGACCGATGCGGCCGTTTAAAAACTACGCGTATACTGTGGCCACGAAATGAACACGCAACACGTACGCACGTACACGTGTTCAAAGGCTGACCCTGCTGCGGCGCGCGCACACTCGCTCCGGCCGCCGGCCGGCCACACCGCCCGATCAAGTGTGCGTTGCTTAGTATAGTACGTGGATGGGTCTTGAGCTCTTGGGGACAATTTGGGCTGCGCGAGCCTGCAGATAATTTTCGGCGAATTGGCCGGCTTCTTCACAATTCTTTGGCTGCCGCTCCATCACTGCCACTCTAACATCGGGGGGAAGTAGCTACATTCAAAAATTGCTCCCTTACAAAAAGGTCAAGCAGCTCCTCGTGGGTTGAGGTGTCCTTGGTCCAGCGGGACGCAAGATCTTGAAGTCTGGTTATCCGCAGTTCTCGTGGCGATTCATCTTCCTTCGGCTTCAGACCACGGAACCGCTGCCTGTAGGTCTCTTCATTGATATTGTACCGGCGGAGGATGGCGGTTCTGACGACGTCGTAGTCCTTCGCGTCGTCGGGGGTGAGGGCAGCGTAGGCCTGCTGCGCTTTGCCGGTCAGTTGGGGAGCGAGTTGGAAGGGCCAGCGCTCCCTACTGATTTCGTTTACCTCCATAATCCTCTCGAAAGTAGTGAGGTAGGCTTCCACGTCGTCACTCTCCCCTAGTTTCGTAAACTTGATAGACTCGGTGTGTCCCTCGGGTGAAAGTTGTAGTGGTGTGTCTCGCGACGACGAGATTATGTAGTTGCTCCATCTGTAGGCGAACATCGTGGATGCGGCGCTCGTTTTCTTCAGCGAATCGGCGGCGGTCTTCCTCCCGCAGTCGTTCCATCCGTTCGCGCTTTTCGGCCATCTGTCTCTCCCGGCGTTCTCTTAATAATTTTAACGACCACTGAAGAGCCAGGGTGGCTCACTGGTCACCTACTATTGTGCATGATGAAAGAATGATAAATAAATGAGGATACGGAGTGGTTCACTTGCGGGTGTGTATGGCTGAGTAAAAGTATAAACTTCTGTTCCTGGGACATAAAACGATAGAAAGGGAAGTGATTTTCTACAGTTGTTTCCATTTGTTGCCTCTTTGATGAATATTGTGGATACACACACAAAAAGTGATATTCATCTTCGATTGTGTCACAGACTGTACATAGTCGATCTGTTACAGGGAGAGGCCTGGGCTTATGGAACCTTCCTACCTCAATTGCCAGTGAATGTGAGCTGGTTCGTAATCTTGCCAGGGCGCGATATTTAGGTTGATGGATATTTAGAAGGTAAGGTTCCAATTCGAATATATGTTTTAATTTTCTGTAGGTCCGCAATTTATAAAGTACACTACAGTTATAGAACCCTCGAGAGACCGAGAAATCAATAGAAATCAATTTAGAAAGCCATAGAAATCTAGAAATCATTGGAAACCAGTTGGAATCACGAGGAAATCTGGAAATCTCTTGAAATCACGTGGAAATCTGGAAATCAGTTGAAATCAGTTGGAAATCACGGGCTTTTAGAAATCTCATATGTCATAACGGCCAGTTTCAGACCCCTGAGGCCCTCGTCTGGGACTAACTTCACACAGGGTGTGTGCCGAAAGTTAATTAGCATCATGAATACACTAATGTCAGTTGTTAGCACGGAAGACATCCTTGGAAAGGTGTCAGAATGCAATTACAAGCCACAGCTACCCATTACGCGCGCACTGCAGGAAGCCGCTGGGACGTAACCCCATCCCTACATCTTTGTCCAACTACACTCTGAACTGTGGAACATGCAAAACAACGTGGACAAAGGATATAGGAATTGGGTTAGTATGATTATTGACCTCCCTAGTCTCTATTTTCCTTCGTTCTTCTCGCCATTCCTACATCCCCCTTCATTTCAGAGAAATGATTTTCCACTTGTACCTTGTTGCTGTCCTTCTCCATCTGAAGCAGCAGTCGTCATCCCAGAGAGTAGGGCTGTCAGTAGGAGGATGTGGATTAGTTGAACCATTCTCACAGACTCAGGTTTATCTGGTGTGGTAGTGGGAGCTGGTGCTCCTTTTATGCTAGCTACAGCATGTGCTTATATAAGGTGTGGAACTGCTCAGCCCTGAGTTTGTAGTACCACATCCTGTTGTTGGGTTTTAGAGCAGCCATCATGGCCCACATCACATTAGAGTGCACAGAATAGCTGACAGTGTGTGTAACCACTGCAATAGTGGGGTCAATGAACAAGTCAGAGTCCTTGTCTCCAGGCAGGTATGCACGTCTTGGCAGCTCACGAGCCCCGACCCCAACTCCTCCTCCTCCTCCTCCTCCCTCCTCTTTCTCCCTCTCCATTGCCTTCCTCCTCTCCTGCCACCCACTGGTTGGTCTCAGGACCCTCTCTGGGTCTCGAGCCACTCTCACTACCACCTGTATAATATATCAACATCGGAATTGGGTGAAAACTCTGAAAAGGGACTCTCTGAAAGACACATGTAAACTAGAGCCAGAGTACATATCCCTGGGTACTATAGGTTATCGCAGCACAGTTGATGTTGTAGAATACACGTCATTCACCTGCACATGTTACTGGAGTTCTGGCAACCAAGCTTAGTGTTGTAGGATTGATGATACTTCAACCTTGTGCTACTGATGTGAGGGAGACATTACCTGCTCTTTGAGTTTATCAAGTCTCATCTTCTGTTCCATCTTGGCAGCCTCTTTCTGTCTGTCTCTCTCTTTCCTCTCTGCCACTTCTCTCATATCCTGTTACAAACGCACAATCCTGCTAATACATTATTCCATGTGCACACAGTAACAGGGCTCTTCATACGTCATATATATATAGTATAATTAGAGAGGAACCTCTAATAATGAAGACTCAGTCTTAGGATCTGGTGCTAAGTTTTAACCTGTGTTTAGTAATAAGGAAGGACAATTGAGAAGTGTCCACTGTATCTGCATTTGCACCAGGTCATGGAACTCACCCTCTCCCTGAACTGCTCAATCTCTCTCTTGGCCTGGAGCTGTAGCTCCCTCTCTCCGGCCAGTCTCCTCAGCCTCTCCTGCTCTGCCACAGCCTGTCTCTCTCTCTCCCTTCTCTCCTGGTACCCCCTCACCTCCTCTCTCACCTCCGCCTACACTCAAACATGGCAGACGTATTTACAGCATTTAACCTCCTACATACAAGACATGCACAATCACGGGACAGCATGCAACTCTATTTTCTATTACCTTCTCTCGCATCTCTACCCAACACTCACATAACATGGGATTTAATGTGCTATACGACACATGCAAAACTATTTGGGAAGCATGCTGTGGTGCTTTACACACCACGGCAAGCTCAAGAAACGGCTACTAGCAAATTCGTGTAAGAACTGGGCCCGGACTGGAAACTCATGTTTAGAGCACGTGCAGTTGCTCCTTTAAACCCTACATACATATTATTAACCCTCGGCGCGCATGCGCGAGGGTTACTGTAGTTGTCTTGTCTGTCTGTCTGTGTGTGTGTTACCGCTCTAGCTGCTTCAGCGTCGGTTTATATCCGCAAGCAACGATACACATGGGTTTCTCGTAGGCTTTTCTTGGATTTTGACTCGTGGATTTTCGAAAAAACCTTCCATTCCAAAGTTATGCCGTGAAAAAGCCAATATGCAAATAAGTTACAGCTCACCGCGAGCCGTTTGTGCACACTTTCGGGACCAACGAAACGCAGCAGCTACTCCAATGACAACTGGTCGGTGGAATGTTGCTTCAGACGCTAGCTACTGCTGCAAGCGGCCAAAGACAAGCTATGCTAGATGAGCCACCGACGGTAGGTCAAAGCAAGACGGCCTGCGTGTAAGCGCTCCGTTCAATGTAAGCGCCAACGTTGGATGAGTAAACGCACACGCATATATACTACAAATAGCCCAGCCCACCAATTAGCGGTACCGCGCATGCGCAGTTCGCCGAGGGTTTGCACTTTAGTTCTTTATGTGCAAGGATGCATAATGATCTTTGACATAATGGTCTATTCCATGCATCACCAAATCTGAAGGTATACAATAAAAGAAGACTTGGGTGAGTGTGTCTTACTTGTCTAATTGTTTCCTTCTCATGTTTCTTTGCTTTCGTTTCCTCTTCCTTGAGTCGAGCATTCTCTGCTTCTTGTCTCTTCTGCTCCTGCTGAACCTGATAATTGAAACATGTTGTGAGCATTCAGGTGTGACAAGAGCCCATAACAGTTTAACACTTAACCAGCCATGGCCGCATAATGCTGTGTCAAAAGCCTATAATGATGGTGGTTATCCAGGTGCTAATACTTGTACATGGTTCTCTGAAGATACCAATGGCATCAGTCACAGTCAGTGATGACTTTAGTACCGAACACAATGCACAAACAGCATTCACACTACTTCTCTATGTCAGGACCTTCCATGCCTGTAGTTTCTCCTTGTTGGTCTGTCTCTCTTGCTCTCTCTTCTCTCTCTCTCCCGTTGCCTCTTTCCTCCTGGACTCACTGTCTCCCTCTCTGACAGATCCTGCCTTCAACTGCTGTGAGCGGGCCAGCTGGACACATGACAAAACATGTTTATAGCATACTAGCTAAAATAACAATATCAGAGGAAAAAGAAAGAACCCTAACCACCCCACCCAAAATAATAGACTCATAGAAAAATATAAAAACTCTGAAACTTACGCAGTACGACGATGCAACCTAGATAGAAAAAACGTGCGATTACTCTAAATAACGCACAACATATACACGTGTAAAAAAAATAGAAATGTTAAAAATAGCAAAATAAATGTCACTAAAAATAATATCTATGCGAGACATGGCGACTGAGGAACGCTACAGCATGTGGTTCATTGCATGATGCCAATATGTGATTGTGTAGGTAAGCATGTTAACAGGTTGTAAAGAAGTGTAGACAAATGCAAGAGAAACTGTACACTACATGTGCAGTATGACATTTTCACCAGGACACCAACTGGCTATGCTTGGAATCTTAAAGTAAAGTTACCTGTTTGTTTTTCTTCCACTGCTGAATGGCCAGTCTTTTGGCCTCCAGTAGAGATGAGTACTCTGTGTACCAGGCAGAGTGTGCCCTCACCTCCGACTCTGTTCTGGTTGGTAGCTCTCGCAGTGCTGCCTCCACCAAGGCACTCTCATTCTGACAACACAGAATATAATGATGATGAATGAATACTGCTGAATGAACTTTGAAGGTTGTAGCTACCACCATCAGATAGATACAGATTCTTAGGCTTTCTCTATCTGTGACAACTTCTTGCTGAAAGTTGCCTATGGTCTCAGTACATGAATGTCCTAGACTTGCAAGCAATCATGCACACTGTTTTTATCTCTTGCTGCTTTTGCTGCAATTACGTCGTAAACATGTTGCTGCAATGTATGAACACAATTGCTGGGGCAGGCAGTTGCCGTGTACTAATAAGTCCCACTATATCCCACTGACTGAGTGTTTGGTCCTGAGATGAGGAAGTGTTGTGGTCGTAGTCATCCCAGCCACCCCTCACATCCCCCGTCTGCCGCAGAAACCTCTGCAACACAATTAGTGAGAAGAAGTCGTCTATTTGTCGAACAGATTTGCAGAAAGACTTTTTACATCCGAAAATTTGATGCACTTGACCACAACACTTGACACACTATATAACCATTATTGGTTACCTCTAGTTCCAACATGGCAGAGGCAGAGCAGCCTCCCCCTCTCTCTCTCCCTCTCTCCCCGCCACTGCAGTAGTACCACTGGCAGTGGTGACCTGGACTCCACGGGACCCGAGTAGTGGTGGTGCTGGTAGCCCAGGCCTCCATCCTCCTCTGGAAGCTATCACCTCCTGAGACACTTTCTCTCTTCTACCAGTCAGCTTCTCATAGCTGTAGACATAGTACATAGCACTAACGATCAGATGACTCTCTACTCACGTAGATCAAGCCAATCTATGTCATTCCTCATAGTGTGTACTAAGCACATTTTACGAACGAACTAGAAGCAAAACATGGCTACTGGATAGTAGTTCAATACACAGTACACGTTACAAGGGACAAGGCTCGAGGGGTAGTACACCGGAGACACTATATCTGATAAACCATGTATATAAGAGAATGGTGTCAAAAGAGACCGCCTGTCTTCACAGAAGCCTTCGATGGCTACATGCCTGCATACATGCAATATAGGTCGATCATGTAGATGTCATCAACAAGGTTATAGCAGGCAAGGCAGACCAAGTAACCAGTAATGTGGATGTGTGTGAGCACGCAGAAGGCAATGAGTCTCACACTTCTCTCTGTCTGTCGTTGAAGCGCAGTATGGAGGCTCGGTTCCTTTTCCTCGCAGTACCTCTTTCAGCATTTCAGCTCTCCAGGACGTGCAGTACACAATAGGACATAAATGAAGTAATATCGTGTTTAGGGTAAGTCTTTCAGGTTAAGATAAACAATGGGTGTATATAGAAGAAAAGTCTGGGAAACTGGGAAGGAATGCTGTGAGCACTGGCAGTTGAGGCATCTAGGAGATTAGTCTCGCGCCCCAGACCCTCACGTGCTCCCCGCGCGAAAGAGGATCTCGTATTATAAGGTCTTGATTCTTGGTTGTGCTGAATCAGCATGCAGATGTGTACGTAAATTGCATACAACCTGTCAGTCATGTGATTACCTGGTCAGCACCCCCCATCCATTTTGCGCTGCGCATGTGCAGAACCGGTGGGCATTGCAGATCGCCTTCATGTCACATGATAGTTTGAAATCTAGCAATCTGATTGGGTTACCCGTTTTCCGAACATGCTGACTCAGCACAACCAAGAAATCGGACCTTATATACCAGACCCTCTTTCGCGTGGGAGCATAGCACTGTTAGCTCCACCCAGTGCTTTGGGGGCGTGGTCTATGGCCTTATATATTGTGTATTCTGGATACCATATACGTAAGTAGTAAGCAAAAGCCAGCCTGAGAACTCACAGGTGGGGCCAGGTCTCATGTCTTCCAGCATCTTCTGAAACCTCTGCACGTTGGCCCTGATCCGGGAGATCTGCTGACTCAGCTCTTTCTCTGAACAATAGACACAGACAGAGAGGTGAAGGACACACACTATGCGCAGAGACAGCACTGTTGGATTTACATGTGTTACATGTTACGGACTAAAGTGTGTGCATAATGATGCACATTACATATATAGGGAAGAAACATGACCATAGCACGACAGTATATCTGCTTATTATTTGACTCCTAGACATGTTTCTTGGCTGTCACAACAGCACACGAGAATACTCACATGTAGTTAACTCTGTTTTGAAGTGACACATGCTAGCTGGCTACATCTGATTAAACCCTCAATTTCAAGCTTTTCATTTTTCATACAAGAACACCCTTTCAGATATAATCTGCAGTTGAATGGCCCAAGTGAGGTTGCCTCATCCAAACTGTTCCTTTGGAAAGATAAAGATGTCCTCATTTCAGGGTTGTCCTTAGAGAGGGGTTCAACTGTATCTCTATCTACTAGACCAGAGATACTTACTCTCAGTTTTCCGGTCTTGGTTTAGTTTGAGCTCAGTCTCCTCCAGACTGCAGAACACCTTTCTGAACTCGTGTCTCCTGTTGTATAGCTGAGAATTCCTCTCTCGCTCCAGAGACACCGCTCTGGGAGGGGGTCAGAAACAGGCTACCACTCATCATTAATGTTATACACCCTCTGGTTCTAAGATTATGTGCACAGAGTAGGTGTTCGTGGTGCGCTCTAATTAGAACCTTTGCTCCAACTGGGACAGTTTCTCTAGTGTGCTTCGTCCAGATGCTCTACCAGCATTGGGAATGGTGACCGCAGTCGAGTCTGACTGGATTTCATGACCAGACATGATGGAAGGTCTCTTAGAAGAGTGCTAGGGAGTCGTTTTAGTTCTGCAAGTGGGGGCGATCTAGCTATGACGTAATTTGTGTATCAGCTGCGCATGAATTCCATGGTGACCATCGACCAATCAGATTTGAGGACGGATGAATTTTGAATTTCGTCCTCGAATCGCCAGCAGCAAAAACGGGCAGGTGCCACTGAGCCGGTGGACATTTCTCTTTTTGCTCCTGTTTGAAGTGGACGAGAAGACCCGAAGAATGGCTCTCAGAGCGTTTCATGTAAGCAGAACGGAGGGCGACGTGAAACCAAGCGGCGGGTGAAAGTGTTTTATCTGTTTTCCCGCCCTCTTGTCCCCCTCTCTCCACAGACCAGTGCGGACGAGAACGTGTCCCACATACCGCGCGGCAAGGCTGCTCTGACCAGGATGGACATCAAACCGCGGACAGCTCTAGGGACCATCGGAGGAAACAGTCTCCGCGACAGACACGCACCTTCCGGAAAAGTGAGCTACAAAACAAGAGTAGCTGACTCGACTGAAGGCTGGTAGAAACACGGGCCTTCAGTAGCTGATTCTTGTTCTATCTTTGCGTTTCTTCTTTGCTTTTCCCTTACACTTCAAGTGTTCAATCTTAGCATTGTGTATATTCCCTGTACTGCTCCCAGGGTGGTGTTACAAAGACAGCATTTGCAGTCCCAGCCCAGATCACGAGGGTCAAGACCGATGCTTTCACTACGCGGCCACCCTCCCAGCTCACCACCAGTACAACCACATCTGCCCTCCCTACTCACAACAGACAGCCCACTCCTGCCCACAAACCCACCCCTCCCCAGCAGGTGTGTGTGTGTGCTGTACGTAAACTGTGGGCTACAAGACAAGACAAGACACTTGGTGGCCACAATGCTTGGTGGTGGTATTGTATGGCATACTGTGGACATTCTACCCTGGTTTTATACAAGGCCCAAGTTGTATACCCTCCTATCCTAAGAATAAGGGGGAAGTGTCCACCAATTTTCACATGATAACTTGGTGTTTAGCCAACTAATATATGCAGCCACCAGGTATTGTTACCTGTCACAAAAAGCAATAGGACTATGAACAGACTCGGACTTCTTGCTCACTCCATACTGCACGCACGCACACAGGAAGATGAGTTCCCGGAGCCAGAGGTCATGGACATGGATGTAGGGCAGATTGCCTTGGCCCTCAGTAATAAGCTGGTGATTGAGGATATTGACGAGAGTGACAGGGACAACCCCCAGCTGTGTGCCGAGTATGTCAAGGAGATCTATGCCTACATGAGAGAGCTGGAGGTTAGTCACCAACTCTGGTTTGCCTGTTTGCTCGTGTGAATTTGTTGCTAGCTTCCTGGTCCAATTCACACCTAGCATTTCTGAGAAGTCTGAAGTGAAAAGGGTTTGAATTGACTATTCACAGTCAAAGAAGTGCTGATGTGCTTTGTGTAGGAGTGAACAAGTCCCTAGCTGAGCTTTCTGGGGTTTTCATTAGTCTTTGCACTTGGCCCTGTAGTGGAATAGTAGCTCTCCCTATCGGCATGCCCATTACATGAGGACGAACCGAGTGTTGTCAAAAGGGCTCCATGAGTGTTGTTTCGTGGTTTTTTTCTTCCTGTGTTGCAGATCAAGTACCAGGTGGACCCAGCCTACCTGTCCACACAGTCTCAGATCAACTCCAAGATGAGGGCCATCCTCATCGACTGGCTCATCCAGGTCCACCTCAGGTTCACCCTACTGCAGGAGACCCTCTACCTCACTGTCTCAATAATCGACAGATACCTACAGGTTAGAGGGATTGGGAGGGCACGAGGCACCGTGCTAGTTCCGTAGTATGACAGGTGTGAAGAAGAGTGTTTTTATCTTGCGGTACACCCCACAAACATGTTACTGTAACCTCAAGCTTCAGTATTGCAAAACCACAGTAGTGACTTGCACAAAATGTCGTTAGACTTTGGTTTGAACACAAGTGACAACGGTGACAGTACAATCAGTAGACAATGTGTTGACTTCAACTTACATATGCTATCATGTTGGATACAGTTCTCTCTTGTTACTTGTATAGTAGGGAACTAGGGAGGTGAAGCTTTCGCATTTGAACACATTTTATGTATACATTTTGTGGGTTGTTGATCCTGCCACAATTAAACTGGACGGCTCACTGACACTGCTCTTTCTCTAAGTTACCCGCTGTACGGTAGTGGAGTGTATGGTGGCTGATCTCACTTCATGATGTTTACAGGTGGAGCCATGTGACAAGTCGGATTTGCAGCTGGTGGGAGTGACGGCCATGCTCATTGCCAGCAAGTACGAGGAGATGTACGCACCACAGGTGGACGACTTTGTCTTCATAACGGACCGGACCTACAGCAGTGACCGCATCCGCAGCATGGAGAGACACATGCTCAATGCCCTGGACTACAGTTTCGGGAACCCTCTCTGTCTCCATTTCCTCCGGCGCTACTCCAGAGCTGGAAATGTGAGTAACAAGCCTCGCTTCTCTTGTTTGCACTACGTGTCACATCACACTTCCACCTTAAAAACAGAATACGCTATATGTAGTACAATCCCGTGTGCTTGCTTGGAATGGAAATTTAACACAAGCCTAAAGCCAACCAATTGTTTGTGACTTTTGTGTACATGTGGCTTTGTGTTATGTACATGTGAGTGTCTTGTTTGCTGCAGGCTGGTCCCGAGATGCACACGATGGCAAAGTTCCTCCTGGAGCTGTCCCTCACTGACTACCACTGTCTGAGGTTCCTGCCCTCCCAGCTGGCTGCCACTGCCCTCTACATCTCGTGCAAGATCTGCAGCGACGGAGAATGGGTGAGGAAAGAGCACAGGAAGCTTTTGTGCGATGCACGAGACTTTATATTCTGTCCGTCTGGTAGATGTACGTACTTCAGAGATGGTCCATTATTAGTACATCCTTCCCCTTGGATCTGGTCTCAATTATGAGCCTGAATTTGCTATGCTTTGCTCTTTGTAATAATACAGAGAGCTTCATATAAGTTTAAGACACATAGAAAGACTCATGGCATCACAAATATTGCGCTATGCACGTAGGTAATAGTTGCACTAGCGTCGGTGTAAGTAGTGTGTGTTGAATTATTAACTATTACTCTCTTTCCTGCAGACCCCCACTCTGCACCACTACAGCACGTACTCAGAGTCTCAGCTGTTGCCGTGTGCAGGGAGACTGACCTGGCTCGTATCCCACATGGCCACCTCAAAACAGCAGGCCGTCAGAAAGAAGTACTCGTCCAGCAAGTTCCTCAAAGTGGCCACCAACTCTGGACTCCACAGCAGGCCCATTCGAGAGCTGGCCGCAGCAGATTCAACCTCATAGAGAGCACCTGGTTCTCTCGCCCCCTGCCATGCACCCTCTACTGAGAATTAGCATCAAACTTTTCACATTGCACCATTTTGTATTCTCTGCCCTATTTTATTTTTGGTCTGATGTTCATAATCAAAGAATTGTGGAGTATGACTATGCACATGTGCGTGCGATGGTGTTTCGGAATTTTCCACTGCCTCAATAGAGATATAAGGAAGTGTGGCATGTAAAGACAATAGTGGTTGGTATAATTATTATTAACCCTTGGTGTGCATGTGCAGCGAGGGTTACGGTACTTGGTTGGTGTGTCTGTGTGTCTGTTAACGTTTTCTTCACTATAATAAGGCGCAACAAGATCGCCAAAAGTCTACACCAACAAGTTTGGCACTAATTTGCTTGATTTTAAAACTGCCAATTTTCGTAACTTCAGTGCTTTTCATTGCTAGTTATCTTCCAGTGTGTCTTGACTGTCAAATGAGGGGTTTTGGCTATAATAACACCCTTGTTTTCTGGTATATACGTGGCTGGCTGAAGTAAAAACAGTGAAAGCACTCTACAATGTGTATTTGGGATTATGAGTAAATATTATATACTACTTGGTGGACTGCCGATAACCATGTTGACAGTGGTAGTTCACCAAATATCAGTTAATTCCATAGCTCACACAGTGATAGTCACGAGATACGAGCACCACATTTTCTTCTGATATACAATCAGACATTTCATTTGGACAGTAGGCAGTTGTTTCACTGGGCATAGCACGATGGTCCCATTCAGATACAGGATTGCAGCCCTCGCCGTCCGAGCTGAATATTTTGTGCTGGTTTACATTCTCAGAGACTCGGTTACAGCACTTTCGGAGAGGGAAATGAAGATATAAACTGACTGTGAGAAGTGTTATAACATTGGATAGAATCAGAAGAGTGGCGTGTAGGATCCATAAGAACTGTGACTTTGGGCTCTGGTTGTACTTAGCCAAAACGGTAGCAGTGAGAAAGATTACTAACAACAGTAAAATTGCCGATTGTCCGACAAGGAGAAATATGACACTAGGTAGACTGGTGAGGATACGCTTCCCTATCATGGTGTTTTTGAACTTGATCCGCAATCCACAGAGCAATATGACTACCAACAGCTCTAATACCCAGCAAAACACAGCAGTTGAGGTATAAGGTAAAGTGGAGAGGTAAAAAGTACCAGTATTGTAGTACGGGGCTTTCTCAGAGCAGTTGAACACAGAGTGATGCTGGTAGTCGCACCAAAGCCCGTTGGATCCGTAATCAGGCGTATCAGCAAGAGCCAACGGTTCCCAGGAAGTCACTATTGCAGGAACCAGTATAATCACAGCGAAGATTGAAACTTCGATTGCAATCCGAGCACCTCTTTTCTTTCCAACAGCTAGCAACTGGTTCAGTTTGGGCCTGGGGCTTGATTCAATCACCGGCAGAGTTACGTGGAGGAGGAAGGAGAGTGCCCAAGACCAGTACGACATCGAAGCGAGACCCCCGGTGAAGTGAAGTGCCAGAGCCAACTCCAAGCAGGAACCGGAGCTGTTATTTGTGTCAGAACTTTCCAGGGATGTGTGAGAGTAATCGATCCCTCCCAGAGCAACAAACAGCACTGACGGCGGTGAATACGACGTATGCTATGAAGAGCCGTTTCGATAGCGTTTCCCAGGCCTTCCGGCGGTGCAGAACGAGGATTGCGGCCAGTACTGTCAGAGATACGAGGAGACAGCCTCCAGCGGCCAGAATCCTGCTGGTCACCACGACCTGCGTGCTCAAGCAGTGCATCGCCTTTTTCACTTGCTTGCGAAAATGCTAAAGTGCAAACCCTCGGCGAACTGCGCATGCGCGATACTTATAATTAATTGATGGGCTGGGCCGGCTATTTGTATGCTTTTACTCGTGGTCTTCCGCTAGTAGCCCGCGGAGAGTCAGACACGGGCTAGCTACAGTAGTAGATAGCATGCGGGAGTCGGTATATGCCATTCGTTGTGACTTCCTGAGCCCCCAAGGTACACAGAGCGAGCGGATCAGGTCGCGGTTGGCTTTTTCGCTTGTTTTCACGGCATATCTCTCGAACGAAGTCGTTTCAGGAAAATCGCCTAATACGTTTTCAGGCTCCCGTAGTTCTGAATCCGCTGGTATCGCTAATGGGCCGCCTCGTAGCCTGTAGTGCCAGAATAAGCGTCGACCGACAGACAGACAGACAGACAGACAGAACTTTACGACTACTGTAACCCTCGCTGCGCATGCGCGACGAGGGTTAATAATGACGTGGCGTAGAGGAACGAATGCGCATGCCGCCCGCTCGGACAGGAAGTGATTGTGTAAGGCCTTTGACCGATAAGGTAAGAGGTCCAGGTGAAGTCAGTTATATAATAGCTAAACACTAAGGCTGTGGCAAAGTGCAATGTAAAACTCCCTTGAGCCAGTGCGTAGATGTGGTATGCCTACGTAGTGCTGTGAGGTCCACATAATTATCTGACTCAGTTGAAGAGATGGTTTAATCAAAACTCTCAGGGAAAGATATATATATACCACTGATCCAAAATAGAGATATTGTGCTAAATGGCTACCATGCCGAAGGAGATTAATGTATGAATCCAAATAGATATTATATTATAGATATCAGTCAAAAGAAATGGAGATCAGCAGTCAACTATAACAACCTAAATTAACACTAACGCTCGTCTGTGTCTCCATCAGGTAAACCTCCCCTCAAGTTCATGTATTTCTTTTTCTTACATTTGCTTGCTCTTGAAATGGAATGCACAAATTGATAGCCCATGATGCAAACGAATGCAAAGACGACTATTCCCAACATTACATACACCGCTGTGCTTTGAGAACTGTTAGTGTCATCCAAATACAGCGACACAGCAGCAAAAAGTCCAAGATTGGTAATGAATGTGCTCTCTAAAAGTGTGAGGTGAAATTGTTTGTACACTCTTCCGAGTAAGACGGTCAGAAGCAAAAGAATAGAGCAGAGGATGATAATGGATAGCATAGCAGCACTAGCAGGAGCGTGAGGATCAGCAGCTGGTATAATAACAACAACACGTGCCAGGAGCAAGACACCAACCCAGTAGCGACGATTGTCTTTCAGTGGACCATAGTAGGCATCAAGAAGAGGTGTAATCCTTCCTATCCATCTTAGCCCTCGGTAGTGGTTATACCTCTGGAGCCACTGGCCCAGCAAAACACACACTGTGAATGGTAGCCAGAGAAATAGCAACACTACTGTGCTGGCTGCAAGGAGGAGAGAGTGGCTGACTCCAAGGAAAGACACATTTCCATCATACGTCCACACCACTTCCACGGTGATGTCACCGCTTTCATTCTGAACGCTGATGGTTGAAGAGGAGTAAACAGTGGTGATTGTGATGAGGAGTTTATTGTAGGACAGGAGAAAGATGGTTGCCAGAACATGGACGGTGTTGTTTCCAAAGAACTTGGTGGCTAGTTGTGAGTACCTACAGGCCAGTATCATTCCCCCAGCCAGTACCCACAGGTAGAGAGGAAAGAGAAACTGGAGCCAGGTCTTGGTGTACATGTCGAGGTCTTTTGAGAAACACGTCTCAATTCCAAAGTCCAAGTTGAGCCAAGCAATGAACGTAGCAAAGAACCTCACTCCAGGAGCATCAGAGGTCAACAGGGCGTTCTTGTTGCTCTGGGCGATGTTGGCATAAAAAATTAGTCCACCTATCATTCCCTGTGTGATGGTCAGGTTGAGGTACTTTATGAGGAGGATAAGGAGGGCTCCAGCTGCGGCGAAGACCAGCAGGAGCCATAGGTAGTTGTCAGAGCAGTGTGGGAGGCAGTTTGAGCTACCAATGGCCAGACTGTAGCCACGCTGACAGCCTCCACACAGGACTCCAGAGTGATGATTGATGCACTGGACATCTGCTCCGTGTTCTCTGCTGAGGTTCACTTTAACCACTGATGCATTGCAGTAGAGGAGAGGACAGTACTGGCTGTATCTCGTAGTACTGGGGCTGGAATCAACCCATACACTGTATTCACGTGAAATCTCCTGTGTTTCAATGTCACATACTACACTGTACCTTGCACTGCTGTATCTCTTGAATACACGTGTACAATCACAGATACCCCTTATAAAGTCAAAACCACTCGGGCATGCGGAGAAACGAACTGTTATGTACACTGGCAGATCTAGTAAAAGCAGTGGAACGTAAGACTTATTGTTCAATTCATACGTCTCAAGAGCTCCTTCAATATCACTTTTATTAACATACGCTGATAGAGACACGTCTTCAGTTGTGAGAATAATTGTTTCGTTCTCTTTAAATGCCGCCAGTTCCATGCTATACTTCAGAACATTGCTGTTATCACTACAGTTCCAAATATCCACTCTTTGGACTTTTTGTTCAGTAGGTATAGTGGAATTGCTGCTTTTATTCATGATTTGAGCATACACGGGTCCTCTGGAGGTTCCGAAATGCTGGCCCACGGTAAAAGCCGAGACTCTAAAACTCTGTCCAGGGTAGATATGAACATCAGTGGTGTATTCTAGGCAGTTTGCCTTACTGGAGAGGTTGAAACACAGACACACTCGGGAGGAAGAGGAAGACACTGAAGACACCGAGGAAGAGTTTATTTTGGAGATTTTATTGATTGCCGCTATGCACTTGGTACCATCACCTTCAAATCGTGTCACATCAAGATTACCACCAAATATATCATTGCCTCCATCATTTGCAACATTACCTTCAAAATTTAGTATGTAATTCCGTGAAGTGGTGGGTTCATTGTTATCTAGAAGTATAAAACACGGCTCAGCATTTGGAATAAAACCATTATCCAACGTGTAGACGACCTGGTTTATATTACCATAATCAATGTATATTGCACCTCCATTATGAATTGCTCGGTTATTCCTGAATAGCAAAACCGAGTTAAAATTGGCCTGAATAACGCTTGGACCACTAATGAAAATGGCAGCTCCATTATGTGCAGTATTGTTTAGAAACGTTAAGAATCCACTGGCATTGACAGTGCTATTTTCCAAGTAGAGAGCAGTCCCTGTATTGTTCACGAAACTGCAATTGATAATCGTGATGCGCTGAACAAAGAATAGCATCACTGTCACAACTGTGTCGACACTTGTCGATGCTACATAGCTGTTTGAACTAAAGGTGACGTTATTAATGACTGTTGCTGGGTTCAAGGATGGATTTAGTGTCCCTTTAATCAACAGTCCTGATACAGGGAAATGAAAAGGGTGAGCCTGATTATTCTCAATGACAACATTAGATATTGATACAGTCGAATCTCGTCTCATTCCATTATAAACCCGTATAGCAGCTTCATTATGATGGTATATTTTGCTATTAGTAATGTTTACGTCATATTTTCCAGAAAATGTAGCAAAATTAAGAAAAATACCATAAGACATTGCCTCGAGTAGATGTACACTATCCAGTGATATTTCAACACTTACGTCATCACCAAAGTAGCCTAAAATATCAACAGCCATATCGCCTCCTTTTGGAGTTCTGAAAACAATGTGACTAAATTTCAAACTTAGTTTACTTCCAGGTGTAGCGGTATTCCCAAATGTATCAGCATAAAGTTCAAGTGAGCCACTACCATTATGGAATTCACAGTGATGCACACACAAATTAGAACCATTTTTTATCTGTGAATATTGTACACTCATTAGGGAGTGTTCCATTCTTCCATTAAGGATGCAATGAAAGACATAAACATTGCCGGCAATATTGGACAAATTCAATCCATGTAACCATGTATCAAAGATAAGAAACGTAAGCTTAACGTCACTCGTGTTTTGTAAGTACACCCCTCCACCACACGGATTCGTTAAATTTACGTGTGAAAACTCTAAATTGTAGCTGTCTTCAAAGTAAAATATATAATGATCTGACTTACATTGTGAGGTCCCTCTCGAACTGATCAATTCAAAGTTCAAGTTAGTGAAAGATATATTTGAACTCTCACTCAAAGAGAACCAGGAGGTTATATCAGTATCAATTTCAACAGTTACATCACTTCTTCCAACCAGATACAATCCAACACGATTCCAACTGGAAAAATATTTCTTTACTACGTGAGTGCCTGGTAGAAACTCCATAGTAAGGTAATTGCTCTGGTACAGTACTGATCCAGGATGGGATACATAGTAGTCGAAAGTGTGACAGGAAACCAGGCAGCTACATGTGACGTTCTCTGCTGGAATAACACACACCTTTGTCGTCTTTTCTGAGCTGCATAAAGAGCTCACAGAAAGCAGAACACTGACCACAAGCACATATACTCCATTAACCGTCATTTTCCTGAAATGAAAGCGCCATTTTCAGTAGTTTACAACCAAGTATATACTAACAATGAGAGCGCCTTTATAATGTCACTCGTGACCAGATTGCCTGTAGTACTCTACAACTACGATTATACAAATTCAGCAAACATTATAGACTATTGTGATCAGTGAAGCTAATCCACACCCCTCCGTCTAAACACCCGCCTCCCAAGATCAATCATTGCGCATCAAACTCACTAGCTAGTCTTAGACCCTTCTATAATAGCTAGCTACGTACCGGTAGTTAGCTAGCTACACCAGGTAGCACAATACCGAAAAGCCGAAGGAGCATAGGGAAGTATACGTAGCTGTGTAGCCTCGCGAGCCTGACCACACGGGAAAAGAGCATTACGAGATTAGTAAGCTAACTAGCTTGAAAGGACTCCCGACGACGTATTTTCATGCGCTATCTCAGAGATATAATACCTGGGGCTGTGTAGTATATACAGTCAAGAGAGATGAAGACCGAGAACAGGCCGGGGGAGGCGGACGTCGCGTATGTACTGCGCATGCGCGCATAGGAGGTGTAAAGGTTATTCACCAGAACGATGGCTGAGAAAGCCAGTGCCACTACTGCCCTGCAGTGGGTAGAGCGTCTTTTGGAGCCGTCTGCGAGCGAAGACATGATGATCGAAGCTGTGAGTACATCTCTGCTTTATAATGTTGAGTTTTGTACCTTCCCTGTTTCCCCAAGGCTCAGGTGTTTTCACCAGGTCACTACTCTGACGTGGTGGACGAGAGAATTATAAGTCGTCTATGTGGCTATCCGCCATGCAGTAACCCTCTGGACCTCAGCCGCAGCAGAAGTACCACATCTCACTGGCCCTGAAGAAAGTGTTTGATCTGACACAGAGAAAAGTATGTGCTACATGCTGCCAGACTTGTATGTATATACTCTGCTGATTATAGCTAGCTACTTATT
This sequence comes from Geodia barretti, assembly GCA_030341885.1. Classification (NCBI taxonomy): domain Eukaryota; kingdom Metazoa; phylum Porifera; class Demospongiae; order Tetractinellida; family Geodiidae; genus Geodia; species Geodia barretti. The sequence continues at coordinate 18,630 of CASHTH010002623.1, read as the reverse complement.
TTTGCCAGTAGAAATTTTGCAGCGTGGAGTGCTACCGAGCATCAAACTACTATGCTTCACAGCTGTCCAGTCTACCACCACCGACGAGAATTGGAACGTACGGACGTTATCTTTAGCTTATGAAGATCTCACTGGTGTCTCTGTGTGTAATGTTCACAGTCCAGTTGTCATAAAATTTCTGCCACATTCTGGCTCTAAGGCTGAGCATTCCAACCAGCGATGTGGTAAACCACCACCAATGACAAGCCGGCAGATGGTGAGTGATTGTTTCAATGTGAGGTGTTAATGTTGTGTGAGTGCCCGCAGATTTGGGAGTTGTTATCAAAGAAGTGCCCATGAAGGTTTGTGTCATGGGGCAGGAACACTCCAACAAATTGTATTGTTACGTATTAAACAGAAACGACTAGTAAACTTAGTGAACTACGAGTGACTGATGAAGGTGAAGATGCAGAGTCTGGAGATAGTGAGCCGAGAGATTCGGTACATCTGGCACACCCGAAGCTGTCACCGGTCGGTCGTCTTCTCCACGCAATGTCCAGCTGGTGTACTCCCGACACCCGCTGCTTTGTGGAGCAAGCGAGACAACAGACACATTCAGAGAGAGATCCTGTCCAGACACCAGAAAGAGACAGTGGTAAAGTATATGCACCATGTGTTGTGGAAGGCAGCAATGCAGCTGTGATGAAGAGGCCTGTCAGGAGAGCGAGGCAGAGAGTGGAGGATGACAGGGAAGACCTGGATGATGTTCAAGAGGTCTTGCCACCTGTTCAGCAGCTCTGCACAATCGGCAGCTCAGCAGGACATCTTGGTGCAACAGTATGCGACGAAGTTAGTAGTTGTGGCATCTCTCTCTCTCTCTCTCTCTCTCTCTCTCTCTCTCTCATTGTACTGTATCTTACTGTAGTGTCTCAAGTGTTGCAGTAGACCTTAGTCTCATTACAGATGAAGTTCTCCCAGAACTCTTAAGCAGCTGGTGTGGACGTTCAGTTGTTGTTTTATAGCGTGAACTGAAGACATTAGCATTAAATAGACTTTCTGTAGGTTATCAAGGCATACAATTATGTTCAAGCCAGCAGAGTGGAAAGTTATAATTCTGATTCTTATACACATGTGAGGGTGTATAATAATTATTCATATTGTCAATATCTGCTGACATCTATAGTGCTGCTCCAGAATGGAACACTGTCACAGGCAAACCGACTTCTGGAATCATCCAGGAGTGGTTGAGAGCTGTGGATGCCACCAATGCTGATCTGAATCTCATGATGAACATTTTCAATCACTAAGTGTTTGTGCACAAAGTTATTTCGTCCGTGATATTATAGCGCCCTCCTCCGCGTGCGCATGCGCACGCTGAAAATTATCCATCTAGCGCGCGCCGTAGGGCGCACTTTACTTCCTTCCGGGATGATGGCTGCCGAGCAAGAGGTGGTTGTGTTGACCAGGGACGAGAACAACAAGGCTACAGTAAATCTCCACGGTCTGCGGCTTCATACTGTAGCAGCATACTGGTTGATGAAATTGGCTTTTTTTGTCTGTAGGAGGAACTCTGCAGTCGTGGGTTCATAATGGAACTGAGATGATCTTTGTCAGGTTGGGCAGTACATTGCTATAGCATTGAGCAACACATCTAATTAACAAGAGATGAGCAGGGTACATTTGTCAGTTAGCAAATTCAGTGAAAATTTCTCATAAATGTACTTTATGGCTAGCTAGTACCTGCATTCCTGCGAAGGTAAGTAACTCGGCCTGCCATACTCATGATCTCTCTATTCCAGCAAAAATGCAGTCTTTGACAACAAGAAAGGGATAAGAGGTGGAATTCCAGTCGTGTTTCGTAAGAAACCACAATTTTTCCCGCGAAGTTGTAACTAAAGTTTCTCTCGTTGTCCAGCTCAGTTTGGTCCCTGGGAGCTAGGACCTCAGCACGGGTTCGCCCGCACCTCCAGATGGCAGTGCACCTCTCCTCCCAGCACTGTACGTTCTCTAACACACCTAGCATCATTTGCCAGACTACTTGCTTGCTAACTACATAGCTTCGTAGTAAATAGAGAGATGGGCTGCTTGCTTGCTAACTATAGCTTCGTAATAGAGAGATGGCTGGTTTCCTTAGAACTCAGGTGGTGATGTAAGTGCAACGTTCACCCTGACTGATACGGATGCCACCAGAGCCATCTGGAACCACAAGTGAGCCTTTTAGTATTTGGGGGGGGGTGGCTGGTATACTAAGCTACCACCACGGTTTTATCTGTCTCCCAGGTTTAAGTTGGATCTTGTAGTTGTGGTAAAGGCGGGCAGTCTAGACACATCTCTCACTGCCACCAACAACAATGGTGAGAGAACAAAGTATCCAGATTAAGCCATGTAACTTTAAGTGATTCTCTGCTAATAGTGTCCTTTGTTGAATCTGTGCTTGCAACTGCATACGAGAAACAAAGCTACATGTCTGTCTTAGTTACACAGACACGCAACTGCATTGTTGTAGTGTGTAGCACCTATTGATTCACTTCCCACTAGTGCCCGATGTCAATTATGGCAAAAACAACGTACTTGGTCATTGATAAATCCCCTCGTGGTTTGGTGCAGCTGCGGAGTCCTTTTCGTGTGTCACAGTGTTGCCTTGCCTCCATCACGTATGTCGTCTCCTGATGTGCATTTCCAGTCAACCGTGTTGTCTGGTGTCGGTGGACTGGACATACATTGACAGCAAGGTCACACCCCATAATCACTACTTCGTTAGTCATCCTTTCCTAATGACATTTCGCCATTCAGACTGAGGCGGAGGAAAAGAAAACAAGGACAGGAGGGAAACCCCAGACAGTATCAAAATATGGGACTAGTAAGATCGTATTGTAATAGACAATCATGTCTTTTCTCCTCTGTCATACAGTATTTATCTGGAGGCAGTCAAAGATCATGTCATAACCATGCTGCTGGTGGGAAGACCATTTGCCTCAAGAAACCAATTGCCTGATACCGTCTGCAGTGCTGCATGATATAAGCAAGCTATTGCTGTGATTGGGCAAGCTAGATTACGCCGAAGGTTTTGCCGTAGTGACTCCGGGGGGATAAACAAATTGCTATATTTACGCCCCTCCAAAGTATTTGGTGTGGCTGATGGTTAAGGACCCAAGGTCAGTGGTTCGATCCCCGTCAGGGGCGGAGGGTTTGCACTTTAGTGCTTTTCATTTCTGTATGCAGTGGTTTGGAATCCATGGAGTGAGAAAGCTAAGGCCATGAGTGACTTCGGAGATGATCAGGTACTTCTATCAGTGGCTCATATGTTCTTTCTTCATATATTCCTCTACTTTCATATCTCGCCCCCCCCCCTGTTTGCAGTACCCCAACATGTTATGTGTGGAGGCAGGCTATGTCAGCCAGCCAGTCGCCCTCTCTCCTGGAAAGAGCTACACTGGCTCTCAGACTCTCACCATCCAGTGACCGACCCTCTCTAGTCTCCTCTAGGAACATTACTATGAGCACTGTTAAAATTGTTGTTTATGGTGGTAAGCTACAAATGACCGTTACTACAAGGGCTGTGTATTATGACAGTGTATTTGACCCTTTTTGTTCAGATATACAGCACTTCAAAGTATACTCTTTTTTTGGATGTGTAGGCACTTGCTCTGCACAGGCACACCTCCGCTCATCTCGTGAACACCCTCTGCCACAATTTTTGAGGTTCTCTTACGAGATTTCCTTCAGACATAGCAGCTTACTTAACGACCAGGACACAGCTTCTAACATGTCGGAGCACAGAGCACATGTCATACAAGAATTGCACGCTCATTTATCCAACACATTTAAATCAAGGCTGAGAGCTGTCACAGGAACGTCGAGGTAGCTAGCTACGGATACTGGACCCCGAATACAGTCGCATCAAAGTCTATAGAAACAAGTGAGGGATTCACTGCCCTACTACTCCACTACTAAACTCCTAAAACAAACACTGCTCAGTGTATCACATCTAGGCTTCATCACTGGTTGTCAGTAGCAGTGAGCTGTGTGAGGAATAATATTTGGCAGGATGAGTCCCAGCGATAACATGCATACACATAGTTTTCACCTCTGGCCTTGCCATTGCTTTGGTAGCTCAAACTATGAATACTGAGCCTAAAGCTTACTTGGTAGCATAATGCACTTCCAACGTCATACATACAAACTCACATACATTGGACAAAATTTAGATATTTTTCAACTGTCTCATTTTCACACTCTGAAGCCATACTGACATAAACGATACAATATTTTTTAGAGCTTTACGCCTCAATACGACCCGAGCTTCTTTCGTTCTCTAATCTCAGTCGACCTCTCATTTTTCATCTAACTCGACCTGCACCTAATGCGTGCTCAACTGCTTTCAGCTGAGCCTCAATGCTTGAGTTGAGGCGACTGATTTTTCGTGTGTAAAACACAATCATAGATGACTGCTATGATAGCTACTCTGATCCACTTTTTGTACGGAGAGTAGAATAGATACGTAGTTTTACACTATCTCACTGGAGCAACTTGTGGTCTTCTTTGCATCATAGACCTGCACTACTCAATTCAGCTAGCAGAGACTGCGGTCTGATTTCTGTTCCCAACTGGCGTCGCATGTGATCAGAGACTAAACAGAATCCACGAGCTGTCAATTTATGCTATACTTACGTGTAAAATTGATCAGACACTTGAAACACCACTTAGGGAACTCTGGATAACAAAGTTTCACGCTAGATTTGGCTCAGCGCATGTTAGATATCAATCTTACATCAGAGTCGCTACTGTCTCCACTTAGGGCACTACCGTGGATATCTTCCACCAAAATCCTCGCAGACAATTCTCTGGTCTCCTTCACAGTTCTTAACTATTCCCTGACACCTCTCCTCCAGTTTGGCTAGAATCCTCGACCGCATCTCTGACTCACGGCTGCAGGCGCCTGCACCGGCAGCCGACGTCTCCAGCTCCGTCTCCAGCTCGCTTGTGCTAGACTCCGCCTAGGTTTACGGCAGCGGACGGTCTTTATGGGCTCATCGTTGCAAAAGAATCAGCTAGCTACAGTGTCTCACGTTCATCAACAGTGACTTATCAAGTTGCTCTCTGGAGACTTCTACATCCGATCCTGTGCAATCCAGCCCTTCCCACTTATTCCCGACGCCAGAGGGCAGCTCACTTTCCTCCATAATAAACTCTCTCTATTGACTACGGCTATGAACTCATATTCCTAGGCAATCTATATATAGGCTTTGCTCGACATTGTCACATGCTATATAGGTGGAGGAGGAGTGATAAACACATGAATATAATTATAACGAATACCTAATATTGGACATTCCATTCCAGCATTTGAAGTGCAGCAGTTAACGGAATTCGTTATGAGTCATAGTTACTAAAAAAGGTTTAGTATTATACGATGTACAATAGGAAATCATACAATGATTGCTGACTCTAAAACAATAAGTTTAACAGTGTAAAACTGCAGTGATGTTTGCTGTAGCTGCTCAAGACCCTATGACTGAGGAGGAAACTCTGGCAGTACTTGTGTGTAGTAGCCAATGATCTGGGACCCAGGGATGGAGATCCTCAGACCATCGCTGGAGCTCTCGGCTGAGAAAGTCCTCTGGGATCTGGAGTTGCTGAAGCTCCCAGAGACACTGGCGCTCCAGAAACCGAATCCTCCGCTGGCACTGAAGCTAGTACTGGTGGCCACGTGGACAGCATGGGCCGACTGAGAGGCCGAGATGCTCTTGAATTCAATGTTGATGTTCCTGGAGAGGAGGAGACCAGTCACGTACTCGGGGAGGAGGTAGTTGGCCCCTGGCTGAGTTATGGCACTGATGAACTTGTTTTCGCCTTCCAGTGTTCCAGGGGACACACGGGCTGAGTCATCCAGCTGGAAATAGTTGGAAGTATGTAAAAACTCTTTCGAGAAAAATTGTAGCCAAGTCACATTCATAATCCTATGCTACAGCCATGCTTTAAACTTACTCTGATTTGGAATTGCTTGCTCTTGAAGAGAGAGAGTCTGAACCAAGGTCTCTGGACGGTCACTCGCAGGAGCTCTCCACTAACTAGTGACTTGGCACTGTTCATGGCAGCCTCGAACCTGGACTCTGTACGAGAGCTAGAGCGACTGAAAGACGCCTTTGCTCTCCAGAATAGTCCACTAGCACCACCACTGGCAGCAACTCGGGAAGTCTTGGCCGAGAAAGAGGAGAAAGAGCTCTGGGTTTCACGACTGGAGTCAAATGCAAAGGAGAGCCATTTGGAGTCGAGCTGGTCTTGCGTGTCGGCTGCGTGCTGAGCATCACGAGCGAGGTGAGAGAACTTTACGTCGGCAGTGGCCAGTCGCTGCTTGAGGACGTTGATCTGCTCGTCGATTTTGAGCGCAGTTTCGTTGAGAGCTTCCCGGGCCAGCTCAAATGAGTTGATCTGGTAGTCGAGGTCCTGGACGCAGGCGTACAGCTCGGTGTTGCAGCTACGGTATCGCGCATTACCCAGAGGCCTGCGGTACATCTCGCAGTCGTTGGTTTGCAAGACTACTGTTGGTGGCCTTGCACGGATTCGGCTGATAGACACTTCTGCCGCAGTTTTCTCCGTGTTGTCGGCAACGTGGTGAGCGCTGTGTTGGAGACTCAAAGGGAGGCCTGGAGAGCAGCAAACTCGGTGATTAGCTCTGTGGGGCTCTTCGGCCTGCAGGGCAATAAGGAACCCTCTTCTGGCCTCCATCTCTCCGATCATGACAATAGTCATCGTCCCGTGACTCAATCTACAATCTGTTGACAGCTTCAGCGTGCTCTCACTGTATCAGTAGGTTATAATTATTCACTATCAGCGTTTTCTAATGTGTAGTGCACAAGCCTAAAGTCAAGGGAAATATTCTCAAATGCTCCAACCACCCAACTTGAGGAAAGAGCCTCAATTCTGCATCTATAAACCTATTAGCCACCATATCTAGTGGATCAACTTACAGGCGGGTGACATTGGTGAGGTAGCGATACCAGTTGCCAGGGACAAAGCTGACTGGATACACCGTCCTGGTTCGATCCAGTGAGGCAAGTCCGGAAGCTCGCAGAGCCATCCTGGCCTTTTCCAGGTCTACACCGGGCGACTCCACGTCAAGGTAGCTCTTGTACAGCTCCACGATCTCCTTCTGACCGAAGATGAGCCACTCGGTGTAGGCGCCCTCAACCTGGGATTTGAGCGACGGGAAGTTGCGCTGGAACCACCGCTCGTAATCGATGCCGGGAAGGGTTGAGCGCATTTCTTCAATGGTGTTCTCCATCTCCAGACGGCGCTCGTTGTACAGCTCCTGGCTCCTTCGGTACATCTGGAACCGAGTCACGTTCTGGGTAACGTTCAGTGGGTCTGGGATCTCCTCGGCGAGATAGTTGATGGCCGTAACGTAGCGCTCTTTCTCCTCTTGCGTCTTTTGATTGAAACCCTTCACCTCCATCTTGTTGAGGATGTCTTCGTAGATGATGGCCATACTCTCCCCTGACTCGGCTCCTCGCAGCGGATAGCGTCCCGGGACGACGTCAGCGAGTGCGAACATGTTCTCCATGACCCGCGGTGGGATGGATACCTGCTGATCGGTGTACCCGTAGTCCGGGTTCTCTAGGTAGGCCTCGTACGCATCACCTGGGAAGTAGTCGTAGTAACTGGGCACTTTTCCGGGGATAAGCATCACCAGTCGCTGCTCGGTCGGTTCCTCGCCGGTGGCATCAGCGCTGGGCGGCGGGAGAGCCGCGTCCCTGAGCACCGTGTACAGGTTGGCGAGAGTGGTCTTGGAGTTCCGAGCTGCGGCTATTGTCTCGGTGGAGGCGTCGGCGGCCGTCGCTGGTCGGAGTGCGCAGAGCGCAATTGCTGCGAAGACGAAGATGAGTTGCATCTTGCTTGCTCGGTGCATGCCGCTGAGCAACCCCCGGTGAGTTTTATACCCGTCAGCTGGCATGTCGCAACAAGACGGGATGTTGACGTCATCGCGGATAAAGGAACGTCGGTAATAAAGCGGAGATGCTGCTGGACGGGTGCTCATTTTGTTGCCTTGTCGTGTCAGTGCAAGATGCGGCTACGCCTCGTTCTACTTCTGGTAGGGATACAGGTGAGTATAAGCGGGAGCTACGTAAAATCGCGCGAGAGCGTTAGCGCACAAGTACGGACAGGGATCGGCAGCGTTACACGAGCACAAGCACCGTGCTAAACGCGATTTTCACTTTTCGTTCAGATACTGTCCCAAGTGTTGGAATCATCACAGCAGAATATCAGGGTAAGTCACCATCTACAACAACACCATAAGCCACTGTATGACTGTCTCCAATTCAGGAAGATACTGATGCTCCTACACCCAGTGAGATTCTCGCCATCAGCCAGCAGTCAGCTACATCTAACCAACTGCAAAGTAAGTTTACTGGTCCTACATAGCTATATACTATAGCTAACTGAAAAGTATTGTAACACAATACTCGACAAATTGTTATGCAACCACGGAAGTTTTTTCAGGTTGGTGTGCCTGCTTGGAGACAGACCACACGTGTGTTTGTTGGAAAGGTCCTACCTATTAGCCTGGCTATTTTTCTGCAGCTAACACTGGAAATGAGTTCTATATTGGATTCATGGACAACTACATCAAGCCAGCATTTTCATCCAACGAGCGGCTAATTCTCAACCGTAGCGAAATTTTCATCACCACAGCTGAGAGCTCAGAGGTAGTCACAATGATAGAGAGTGAAGAGGGAACTACCATGGTCAGCGTTAGACCTGGAGAGGTCGTGACTAGGAGACTGCAACAGCTGAAGGTTCAGTCAGGGAGGGATCGAAGTAAGGGCTTGAAGATAAAGGCCGAGCAGCTCAAGCAGATTACCGTATTTGCACTAAACGAGGAGCTTCATTCGACCGATGCCTTCACTGCTCTTCCATGTTCACATCTTGCGTCTGTCACATCTTACGAATACTACGCAGTATCAGTCCCTCCCACACCTGTCGTCGATACCGCTGCTGACAGTGCTTTCCTGATAGTGGCCTGCTCTGACAACACCACAGTCACCATCACTCCGACTCAGACCATCTCCCATCCCTACATACCCATCCTCACAATCAGAGCTGGAACCTCATTCTCTGTCCTTCTCCAAGAGAGACAGACTCTCTATGTACAGGACAGGCAAGACCTGACTGGATCTAGAGTTGTGTCCTCGTCTCCAATCTCCTTCTTCACTGGACATGAGTGTGGGAATGTCCCGGCAGGTACCCCAGAGTGCGACCATCTGGTGGAGCAGATTCCCCCCACCGTCACCTGGGGTAACCAGTTCATCGTGGCCCCCACCGCCACAAGGAGATCTCCAGACCTGGTCAGAGTCATTGCTGCACAAGACGGCACTTCAGGGAATGCAGCATGCATTAACCAAGGATCAGGTGGTGATACAGATATCTTTACCGTGTCGTTGGCCCGGGCCGGGAACTTCATGGAGTTCAACCTTTCTGCTAACAAGTACTACTTCATACAGACCGACAAGCCAGTGCTAGTGGTCCAGTTTACTGCTGGAGGGGGTGCAGATGGTGCTAGCAATGCCGATCCATTCATGGTGATCGTTCCAGCAGTGAAACAGTACTTAGACATCACAACCTTCTCTACCATTAGTGGTCACGACTATCAAAACTACGCCAATCTCTACGTCCCTGCCGGGTTTGATCCATCAGGTGTTATGATTGACAGTTTACCCAGGGACAGAGACAGTCAACCGTGGGTAGATATTCCCTGCCCAACCACTCCCGAAACATGCGGTCACACCACAACAGTTTCAATCAGTGATGGTGTTCACTCGGTTTGGAACGGCAACGGTGGCCCAGTTGGTGTGACTGTGTACGGATTCTCGTATCTCGAAAGCTATGCCTATGTTGGCGGTTTGAAGCTTACTTCAGGTAACAATGTTCCTACATGCATTAACACTTTACCAAATTTGAAATTTCACAGGCGAAGGAGAAGTTATACCGCCCAGATCACACTTTGCCATCACCGGAGACATTTTGTGTCTCCAGTGTTATGGAGACCAAGAGCCTGGGTCTACCACTACATCCAGGTGGAGTAAAGACGGACAGACTGTGGATATCCAACCATCTGGGAGAATATCACTTAGCTCCAGTGGCTCTCTCTGTATCGAGGATGTCCAGTACAGTGATGCTGGGAGCTACATCTGCCACGTACCAACCCAGGGAATTAGTTACTCCACCACACTTGAAGTGGCAGGTAAGGCGTACATCAATGCCCACACTGAATGTTGAATTGAATGGTCTCTGTACAACAGGAGCGATCATTGTGGAGCAATCTTGTGACATAGTGGGTTTTGATGGGCAAGAAATTGGTATAGGACAGGAGACTGTCTACCTGGACAGTAGCACGCGATCCTTTGGGATCTGCTGCAGAGTCCAGGGTCCACCAGGCTACAGAGTCACCTGGCTACGTGACTCCACACCCATCTCTCAGCAACAACAAGGATACGAGTTTGGAGAAGGCTACCTCAGATTTTCAGGCGCCCTCGCCAATGGCTGTGCCCAGTACACCTGTCAGGTTGACTTTACTACTCACAATGTCAGGAGTAACGAAACTACTGAAATTTGTGTTGGAGGTATGGGTTTCGGTCACACTACATAGATGTTTGCTTATACTACCAACATTGCGTTTCAGATATTACACCTCCAACCATCGTGAATATCACTGGAGATATGACAGTCTTGGAAAACACACATGCAACCTACCAGTGTATTGCAGATGGTTACCCTGAACCAACCAAAATGTAAGATAGCTACTAGCTTGTTATCTGTGAAGGTATATTTACTGTTCTGTATTGGACCAGGTGGACAGCTGATCGTCAAGCACAGTCTCCCCTTCCTCCTACTGCCAGAGATGATGGCAACGGAGGGCTATCACTACGAGTTACTCACTCAGACTCCTCTCGCAGATACTGCTGCGATGCCAGCAATCAGCACGGCCAGATACTTAGCAAGTGCTTCATGATCAATGTACTCGGTAAGTGATTGTCATATAGCTAAAGAGTAAAATGTAAGACTTTTAAAATGCCTTTCTCTGCCTACAGTCACCCCAGTGATTGCAAAGGGTGATTCTAATCCGTTTGTGACAGTGGCAGTACCATATTGGGTTCCATGGCCTCTGGAAGAGACCCAAACTGCAACAATCTCTATTGGAAACAACGTAATGGTTGCCGAAGGCTATCATCTGAAGATAGAGTGTGGAATACTCCGTGCTAATCCAAAACCCTCAATTGTGTGGCACTTTGGTGACAATATCATCCAAGGCCCACAATACACAGTGGAAGAAGATGGGACACTTGCAATCAATGGTGTTATTAGAGACAGAGATGAAGGCGTCTATACTTGCATAGCTGACACTCCTAATGTGGGTCAAGACCAAAGCTCAACAACTATCATCGTCACAGGTAAGTTGGTGTATTACGACCGTGCTTTACCTCACCATCTCACTTTTCCTTCTCCAGTCCCTCCAAGAATCAACAGTTCAGAGCTAGTCACAAGTCCAGGAAACTGCCTGGACCTCACACAGAGTCTAGTGAACACACAACCTGTTGGTGTGGACCTGTGCTTGAGAGCTGGAGAAGAAGCCAGCATCACACTTCAATGTAACATTGTGGAGGGCTCACCAGCTCCAACCATAGAGTGGCTAAAGATGGGGTCCCTATTGATGGGTCTGGAGATGAATCTCTGGTCATACACCTACCAATAGATGCTTATGGGGAACAGAAGAAGCAAACTGAGGGTAACTATACTTGTCATGCTCTCAACGTCGCTGGAAGCACCACAATGGAAACCCACATCAGTGTATTTGGAGGTACGGTGGAAATGATCGTCATTCCATGATACAATATCACACGTTTTATTCTCTGTACAGATATACCCGAGGCAAAGGCTGCAAGGGAATTTGGGAGAAGATATGCAGACATCTACAACCAACTTCGCAAGTCTGCCTCAGAACAGTTTCTGGAAGTCAAGGAAGGAACTCAACACCTCAGCTTTTTCACCAGCGGTAAAATGCTGGCCTATGACGACTACGATCCAGGGTATCTGTATGACGAAAGCGAGGAGAGTGTGCTGCCTCAGAGCATGGAGAACATGTTTGACCTGGTGGACATCATCCCTGACGGAGGGAGCATCGTCTTCAACCCACACAGGGCACCCAGACTCCAGACGACATACAGCCAACTGCTGGAGATGCTGCAAGTGGCACCCAGCTCTCTCTTGCCTGAACAACAGATCAGTACCAGACGTTACTTCCAAGAGGGCATCCGAGACCCAAGCAGTGGACAAACACTGCCTCGACTCAGTCTTTATCTCCTCTACAAGAACACCTACTACAGGACTAAAATGGAGGTTGACGACTTGATCGAGTCCAAACGACGGAGGCTTCTCGGGTGGGAGTTCACCCAGTGGTATGAACGAAACATACACACTCTCCAAATGAAGATCAATGATGCGTACATGAAGTGGGAGATGTATGCAGACAAGACGGACGTCGAAGAAAAGTTGGACACCCTCAACCTAGAAGATCACTCGCAGGAGATAAACACTGCACAGGCTCTCATGCTAGCCAACCAGAGGATGTCAAGGTTCAAAGACGAGAAACAGTACTACCTGGTCAAGCTCTACCCTGACACATGGTACAAGGAACTAAAAAACAAGTGAGTACACCAATGCTATACTGTTCCTCTAACAGCAGTTGATAAGTTTTTTTCTTCATCATCACTGCAGAGTCAAGGAGAGTATTGAGCAGATGCAGTTCCAGCTGTCCAAGCTGAGGACGGAGGTTGAGGTACTGGAGCTCACCAGTCAGTATCTGGAGAAGGAGACTAAAGAGAGAGAGGCTCTCAACACACTGTTTCCGTCTCTGGATCCTGTCTATCAGCTCCGCTGCGATCTCGACGAGGCCACTTACAGGCTCCAAGAGCTGGTCAAGGAATCAGAGGACATGCGCTACGAGTGTCTCATCAGCGGGAACCCCGCAGACTGCCACCTCTACTGGGGTCTCCAGGAGCACATCCGTGAACAGGTGCTGGGTAACTACACCGAGTTTTACTGGTACGTTCACACCGTCGAGGCAGCCCTGAACCATCGCGAGTTCTCCATCCCAGCCATTGCTAGTACCATCAGCAAACTACAGACGCGGATCACCCACGTACAGGCCTCGATAAACATTGCTCTCTCTGAGCTGTCTGAAAGAGGTGGCGAGGAGACTAGTGACAACCGAAAGTTCTTCACCGACTTCATGTACAGCCAGAACCCTTCAAATTTTCCTTCAAGTTACGATTTTAGCCTTCCGTCGTCCCTACTCGGTCGGCTACTGTGGTACATTAACCCCGAGAGCACTAGACTTCTCCCAAAGGAGTTGACAGAGGAATACAACCTCACCATCAACCACCTGAACACTGCATTTACCAATGTATCTGCCAAGCTTTCCAGGGTCAATGTTCACAGGAGATGGTTCAAGGCAGGGATATTTGGAAACAAGCATCTCAAGCTGGTGAGCTGTGCAACATAACCGTGTGTACCATGCTTTACATCGCTTCTCCATTGCAGGCAAATCCTGATGTGCTTGTATCTCCGGGTGAAGTCACTCCACCACAACACTTCCGTGAACTACTTGCAAATGGCACCTACCAGCTACCACTCTACCCCACCACCCTCCTTCTGGCCACCGACATAGAACTCATTGTCGACGTTCCCTTCATATTCCACACTCTACCAACCCTCATTAAATTCTCATACGACCCTCACGTCACCGGAGGGTTCGGCCCCTTCTCGCTTGGCCGGCTCCACAGAGCCAGTGCTGGGGACATGAAGTTCAGGGTGGGTGTCAGAGACAACAAGATATCCATCAGACTACCTGGAACCCAGCTGATTGGCTATGTCTGTGACGTGGTTCCACAACACCCGAGAGAACCTACCTACAGAGTTCGTCGTTCAACTCACTCAAATGTACAAGATACACTTGTGAAAGAGTCAGAGTTTGACCAGTGGCTCTTTTCAAAGAACAAAGACCGTAGACTTCGAAACGGACTATTTCGCAAGGACCCACTCAATGACCCGGCTTTAACAGACAGTTTGAAGCAAGTAAAAGATGGTGCCGAGAGAACTCCACTGCTAATCACCCCAACAGTTCCTTCGAACACTGCCACAGACACTGTTTACTACAACAGCACATTGTAGTCAAACCATGAACTCTAGTAGATATTCAACTGTACTGTATACCTATTGACACTTTTAATCATCAGAGAACCTTTTGTGATCACTTTAAACCACTAGAATTAACCATGACAGTTAATCCACATAATCCATATACGGTGTGTGTTGTAAGAAACTCTGACACCAGCACATATACTATAATGACCCTGCACCTACGATTCTGGAAGCAGTAATTGGAACAAGCAGTCATTGGAATTTTACATGTACATAGAATTATACAGGGTATGACTTTGCACTCAACATTGCAATGAAAATGTGTAATAGGTCCTACTTCAGGTTTTGCTGACCCTCACCCTCAGAGGGTAATTCAGTGATCGTGCGAGTAAAAAAAGTCACGGATGGCGAGGATTGAACTAAGGATCCGTGAATTAAAACACCCGGCACATACCACATGAGCTACATACTTACTATTTTGCTTGCCTTAGCAATGAAAATGTCACCTAAGGTGCTTTACACAGGAGGCTGCCTTCAGGGTTGAGTAATATTCATTTAACGTCCAGCGTTAGACATACTTCGCCACTATTCAGCAAAACAGGAGTTTTACATCAGGGTCACTAGGGCTAGGACAAACATGAGTAGTATATCAGGGTCACTAGGGCTAGGATGTATGTACTTCCCCTCTATTAATTTGCTCTATTCACAACCAGTCTTAGAGTCCATCCTGATATAATATACCACTGAGTGACCACTTTTCACTCATGGTGGGTAGAACATTTTTCTATTAATTTGCTCTATTCACAACCAGTCTTAGAGTCCATCCTCGATATATACCACTGAGTTACCACTTTTCATTGACGGTGGGTAGAACATTTTCCACACATCCTATATTGTACCCCTTGAATGGCTCCAGTGATCTAAGGTTAGCATCCTGGAATGCCAATTACACTACAGGGGAAGCCAGTGAATAAACATCCCACAGTGAGGAAGTGTGACCTCTTAATGAAGTGAACCAGGACGTCCTCTGAATCTCTATGGCAATGGTAGGAGGTTCATCTCATTGGAGCTAAACCCATTACAAACAGCAGCAAGTGCATCCAGCATAACCTATAATAAACCCCAACCCACCTTAACTTATGATGGTGATCAATGTTTGTGAGCAACACACAAGGAGAGCTTGATTTGCTTCTACTGTGCCACTAGCCAATCCCATCATTTGGTCCAAAATGTGTGTTACCATTACCTGTTTAATATCAGGTGCAATAAACAGCTCCCATATGCAAATCTCAGTTCTCAACTGAGAAATCTGGAAAGGATATTGCAATGTTTAGCATTCTACAAATCTATATTGCCGGTAGAGTGCTACGCTGAAGCCGAGAAGTCAGGATGTGGCAGTGGGTGTAGGAGGCAGTGCAGCCATAACAGCCGTTGTCATGGACTGGTCGTAGACAGTGAGGGTCAGTGGCCGATGGCCGTGGGCTGTTGTGTTGGAGGATCTTGGGCTGACATCACCTGTCGCAAGCATGCAGGAAACTGCACCTCTTGATGCAGAGTCACCACCACCAGTTATTTACTATAGATGCTCATATATGGGAGGGAGAGTTGGTGGATCAGCAGAGATCTCACACTGCCCCTGCTGTGAAACCTAAAAGCATAGCAGGAAACTCTACACCCACCACTCACTGGCCTGGCCCTGCACGTGTAATCATCTGCAGTGCTGTATTGAACTACGTTGGTATATAGAATAATAGAGCATGGCCTTTCATTGATGTTGGATACTAATGAACTGATGACCAGGCAAAATTTTGCCATAGCCCATATCACACATGATTTATGCAGCATGTGTTCAAATTGAGTGCGTACGCAATTAGCCTCATGATTAATGCACAGAATATTGCTGCTGATCTTTACGTAGCAAAGTGTTCTTTATGACGAATAAAGCACTGGCGGTGCCTTTAATCTGCCCACGCAAAGTACAATAAATATAGGTAAGAGACCCTCCATGTTCATATGCCCTTATGTAGGTACAATCCCATTAGCAATGAACACAGCTTCTATGCTTCTATACTGTAGCATCACTAGGTAGGAGGAGACGTATCCCAACAGTTGCTCTTTTGTTGGAGTGGGCATAATTCCTGAGGCAGGCTACAGGGAGGGGGGAAGTTATCCAGGAAGTGTGTGGAAGTGAGGGGAAATAAGCTGCTCCACCCAAGGGATCTCATACGTGATGCAAGTGACCAAAACTTCATTAGGCAGCGAATTTCCTCAACATGTTGTTGGGAAAATGTCTATTAGCCACTATAATGATGATTTAGGACACAAGGAAAACATCCTTATCAGGTAATACACCCACTTCATCTTTGCGTAAAGGAGAGCACATATACCTCATAGTATGTAGTCAGTGGGAGTGTGAATTAGAATATCATCAGGATTCAGCAAAATTACACAGCGTGATGCTACTCTTTGTACTACATTAACTAACACACAGTATGATCCACGTACAAACACAGATCATTCATTAGGCAGGGGCACACATACTAGGGAGCATGTTGCACTAAGTTGTTGTCTTCAAATGGCCATTATCCAGCTACCAGGGCCATCTAACTATAAAAGCCCCACAAGATGAGCATTCACAACATGCAAATGTGACATGACTCGGCATTGTAAAACTAGGCCAGGGATGAGTGGTATTGAATACGTAAGTGCTCCTAGGCGGTGCATGAAGAAACATGTTTATAGCATACTAGCTAAAGAATAATATGAGAGGAAAAGAAAGAACCCTTAAACCACCCCACCCAAATTAATAGACTCATAGAAAAATATAAAAACTCTGAAACTTACGCAGTACGACGATGCAACTTAGATAGAAAAACGAGCGATTACTCTAAATAACACACAACATATACACGTGTAAGAAAAAACCCCCAAAAAATGTCAGACAATAACATATAAACAAGAAATAGAGAGGCAGTGCCCAGCCTTTAGAACCGGGGCGGTAGGTTAAAGAGTCTTTTATGGGCCCTACACACCCAGTGTCCCAACCTCCTTTACACATAATAGTTAGAGAATAAGATAGAGATTATAATACAAAAAGAACGGCAACTACCATACAGTGGTGCCCAACTAACAAGAAGGCAAAGATGAGATGGTGCATCACTATATCAGAGTAACATACCTTTGGCACATTAACGTTTTACTAGGAAATATATATATAGTATTACACAGATATGGTGGACAGAGGAAGAAAGCCCCAGGTGTCAGATTGCAGCTATAGTGGCCCACTGTTCATTCTTCAGGAAAGTTGTTGAGATACTAACTGCTGTGATCATCTCTGCCACATGTCTCCTCTGAGCTCTCCCTCTCAGTCAGTGAACCACTACAGTACAATTACAACACTGTTACTAATGCTCACATGCACCGCTGCAATGAATTATTCCCACATGGATTATCAAGCCTCGGCATGCATGTGCAGCGAGGGTTACGGTGCTTGGTTCACGTGTGTGTCTGTCCATCTGTTACCACGTTTTCTGCCACCACACGCAACGAGACAACAAAAGAGTGTTTACACTGGCTCTTTTTAAAATTTGGCGAATTTCGTAAAAGTACTGGGTTCGAGAGTTATGACGTGAAAAGCAAGTGAAAGAGCCAATATGCAAATTCTCACAGGCTTAACTCGATCTGATCCGTTTGCCCTGCATACCTTGGAGGGTATGACTCGTATGCTATCTAGTAGTGTAGCCAGCCCATGACAGACTCTCAGTGAGCTACCATGAAAATAGCACAGCCCATCAATTAGCAGTACCATGCATCCGTGTACTTAGGCATGAACGTTTCTAGTACACCGAGAGTTTGCACTTTAGTGATTCTGGGAGAAACAAATCGCTATATTGTACCTGCCCCTCCCAAGTATTGGGTGTGGCCTGATGGTTAAGGACCCACACCCATGACCATGAGGTCAGTGGTTCGATCCCCATCAGGCGCTCTTTTTATATTTATGTAATATGAGTGTTGATATAAGAGGAAAATTTTTTCATCAGCTCTCGTGGCCAGCCCAAGTGGCTAAGTGGTTAGAGACGTGGGGACTGTCACATAAGGTGCCCGGTTCGAATCCCAGACCCGCACTGAAACTGACAGGTGGTCCAGAGCATCCTTACCCACAAATCTACCACTGACCCCACGCCACCGCCACATACATCTCAAAGGACAGCGTACAGTTTGGCATTGCACTGCGTCCATAGACGTCTGTCTGGAGAGATGTAGGTGGCATTTTAATTTTTTTCAACCTCAGAATTTATGATTTTTGCCTATAATAATCCATGGAGAAGATGAAATAGAATAGCATGCAGTTTTCTTTTTTGCCCAAAACATGCAAGACATTCAGCTATCTTTTTTTAATGCATGGCCATTGCATATGTAGAACCCTCTCAACATAACCCTTTCGGATTGCCC
>CASHTH010002622.1:0-21278 GCA_030341885.1 Geodia barretti | reverse complement strand
GAAAGTTTAATATGAGACAAAGATATAGGGATGGTGTCATGTGGCTTTGTGCATATTTGGTGTGTAATGACCCATTGTTTCTTCCTTTTTGGTGCTTCACGCCATCCCTATATCCCCCTTTCATTTTGAAGAAATGATTTTTCCACTTGTACTAGTCCACTTCAGCTACTGTAGTTCTCTAGTATAGTGTAGAGTGGTTTGAGAAATCAGTTTTGTTTAATTAACCATCGGCGCGCATGCACAGTGAGGGTTACAGTACTTGTCTGTCCGTCCATCTGTTTTCTGCGCAACAAACAGGTAAAAAGCGACACCAACGGGTTTAGCACTACACCGGCTTCATTTTAAAAATGACGATTTTCGCTCAGGTAAATTTTATCTGTACATTAATTGGTAATCGCCCAAAAAATTAGAGGTGCGGAGTGCTGGTTCATGGGTAAAATTGCATGAGCAATCGGCCAGCATATTTGTTATGTTGACAGGACTTTCACAAGAGTGTTTTTCGTTCTTAGCACTATGTGGTGTATGGACTTGTTATGTTGTGTTGTTATATTAGCGTATGTTGTATTAGCTGTATGCATGTTGTAATGTATACCCTACAATATGTATGGACTGTTGTATGTTCGGTATACTATGTATCATGTGCGTGTGCATTCCTGATAGTTGTACGCGTGCCATGACATCATCCACATATAATTATGTAATTATATAGGTGTGTGGTGCATTGGACTCGTGCCTTGTGTATTGATTTGAATAGAACAACTCGATCCTACCCATGTCAGGCGCGAGGAATTTACACACTAGCTACATGCCTATAGAATGTTAGAGCTCACTCACGCTGAATTTCATGTCTTCTAAATCTAGTAGATTTCACGTTTTCGTGTATTCTAAGTGCCCGGGGCGTTTTTTGTGCGCGCGCATATAGTAGGTGCGCGTTAATTAGAAAACCACGCGCTGAGTTCAACATAGTATTACAGGGAAAGGAGGAGAGGCGGCGTAGCTGGTCCCGTGCACATGCGCATGCTCGTCGTTAGACGGCGGTGGTGGCTGATCCGTAGCGTCAGTTTCGTAGCTGTCACTTGCCTCTAGCAGTATGCGGTTTATTTCGTTGTGGCTGTCTTCTTGCGAGTCTTCCAACCACTCCATGATGTCTTCGCAAAACATCGCGTTTTTGGTTGCTAAGGACGCGTAGAGCCTGCGCCCGCTCTAAATAAGTTAGGCAGGCTCGTCCAATGAAATCTACGCGATTTAGAAGGCCTCGGGCCCTTAGTATCGTCCTCGCTACGCTCGGACGCTACAGCCCAGGGCCCTCGGCCTTCTAAATCGCGTAGATTTCACGGACTCACTGTCTAACTATTATTTAGAGCTCACTCACGCTGAATTTCGTGTCTTCTAAATCTAGTATATTTCACGTTCTAAGTGCCCGGGGCGTTTTTTGTGCGCGCGCATATAGTAGGTGCGCGTTAATTACAAAACCACGCGCTGAGTTCAACATAGTATTACAGGGAAAGGCGGAGAGTCGGCGTAGCTGGTCCCGTGCACATGCGCATGCTCGTCGTTAGACGGCGGTGGTGGCTGATCCGTAGCGTCAGTTTCATAGCTGTCACTTGCCTCTAGCAGTATGCGGTTTATTTCGTTGCGGCTGTCTTCTTGCGAGTCTTCCAACCACTCCATGATGTCTTCGCAAAACATCGCGTTTTTGGTTGCTAAGGACGCGTAGAGCCTGCGCCCGCTCTAAATAGTTAGCTGCTCGTCCAATGAAATCTACGCGATTTAGAAGGCCTCGGGCCCTTAGTAGCGTCCTCGCTACGCTCGGACGCTACAGCCCAGGGCCCTCGGCCTTCTAAATCGCGTAGATTTCACGGACTCACTGTCTTACTATTATTTAGAGCGCCTTGAGTGAGACACGGAAATATAATATTATACCTGGCATAACTTCATTTACACAGGTGAATTGGCACCCTATGCTAATAACCATCAGATTGTGTATATTATTACATGAGCCAATACACCGGATCATGTGGCAGTGAAAACTCTCAGTGATAACAACACATAATGACCAAGATAATATACATAAAAGGGAGATCAACATGGGTGATTCAAACCAAGTATAACATATATACATGTTTCGTGTACAGCAAGTCATATTGCAGCAGCTACTCCAGGATGATTAATCTTCCTGAGAGCTTTCTTGAGATTTCCCCAAGTTGCTCCCCCTTTGTACTCCTCTTTAGTCCTGATTCCATCTTTTCCTAGTATCCATGCCCGAATGAGATCCTCTGCATAAAAGTTTCGACTGCTGTCTGTGAAATTGTCCCGAACTGTTGCGTCAAAGAGTCCCAGTTCCAGAAATAGCTCCTTCATTTCTTGTTTGCTCAGATGCTGCAGATGCCTCTTGGCAATGAGGAGATCTCTGTTGATATCTGTTGAAGTTGGGAGAGAGCCAGTTAACTTTGCTAAGTGAGATTGTGGGCTAAGTATATACAGGGCAGGGGCGTGGCTACAACCCTCCGGGGTAACTAAAATTCCAGGTCGAGCGATCACGTAAGGTGGGGATTTAGTAAATGTCCACTGTAAAACGACGGAAGGGTTGGGATTTATAAAACTCCGGGATGAAGCGACGCGCAAGGGTGGGGATTTACTAAATCTCCACGGAAAGGACACAGAAGGGTTGGGATTTACTAAATGTCCGAGATGAAGCGACAGGTATATAAAGGTGGGGATTTACTAAATCTCCACGGAGAAAAGAGATGGAAGGGTTGGGATTTACTAAATGTCCATGGCGCGAATCGATGGAAAGGTTGGAATTTATAGTGAAGCGGTGAAAGGGAGGGGATTTACTAAGTATCCCTTGTTGAGCGTCAAAAGAGAGGAGATTTAGTAAATACCCGCATGGTAGACTGAAGAAACGAAGGGAATTTACTAAATTTCCACCGAAAATCGGTAGCTACTATCCTCTCTCGTAATAAATGTCAGCAGAAAATAATTTTGACACAAATAGCACCCCATACGTCGGACGATGCATGGCCCAACCCACCTAGCTTGGAAACGTACAAACGTGCGCATTTTGCGCCGAGGGTTTGCACTTTAGTACTTTTTTGTTGTAAAGAAAGTTGTTGTGTATGGTTGCGGGTGGTACTATAATTAACCCTCGGCGCGCATATAGTCGTGTGTGTGTGTGTGTGTCTGCAGCTATTCTCGCACTACAGGCTACGAGGCGGCCCCGTGAGCGATACCAACGTCTTCAGAACTACGCGAGCCTGAAAATGTTTTTCCTGAAACGACTGCGTTCGAGAGGTATGCCGTGAAAACGCATAATCGCATTGGGCTTACTGCGACCTCTGCTCGCTCTGTGTACCTCGGAGGCACAAGAAGTCACAACGAAGGGCATGTATCGACTCCCGCATGCTATCTACTACTCTCCGCGAGCTACTAGCGGGAGATCACGGGTAAACGCAGACTAATAGGGCCAGCCCATCAATTAGAGGTACAGCGCATGCGCAGTTCGCCGAGGGTTTGCACTTTAGTGCTTTTCATTCAGACGGCAGTAAGTAGTCAGTATCCATGAAGGGCACCATGCTTTCTTTAGCTCTTCCCTTATATGGTTCTTCTGTGCCTTCAAAGGCCAATAAATCTTCAATTTTTATGGGTGATTTGTTTTCAAGAATCTGGTCTACTCCTCCATGCAGCGTTCTGCTGGTAAATTCATCTCTCTCCTCAAGATTGTAGCACCCCCTTCTAATCATGGCAAGATTAATGTAGGGAGACTCTAGGGTGGGAAGGTACTTGTCTGCTGGAGCTAGGACTCTAGCATTGTAACAAGACTGCAAATACTGCTTATACTTTGCCAACACTGAACTTACACCTGAGTATGGTACTGACTTACTGACTGTCTCAATGAACATGTACCACTTGGTTTGCAGGGTAAAGGTGTGCCACTTACTACTGTATGAATATTTGTCTGACTTCCTTTTCCTGTAATAAAAATAGCATATGAATTTGTGATAGGGATAATCATAGTAACTAACGAGGAAATTCCACCAGGCTATCTGAGGGAAATTGCTCACCAACCACAAAGGCTGTCATCTCAGGGCAAATCTTTCCTACAGATGTAATAAAGCATGATATATAGAGCAGCAACAGTAAAACAGTTGTAGTTACCTATTTCCTGCAACATTTCCTTGCCGGGTTCTTTGCAGGGCTGCATTCTGCAGAAACACCTCAACTATACTGAATAATTTGGCGGGATGTGACTTCATCTGTTTGTGAAGATCTCTAACTAAAGTTATAGCCTTTGCCTGTTCTGATTCAGGAGACGTCAGTAGCTCAATCATTACTGAGTATTGTATGAGATTCTTTATCTGAAGATGTGTTGCTAGTTCAACTGGCTCTTTCATTAAATAGCAGAGTCTGCCAGAGAACCGCTTGAAAACCTTTCTAAGACCCTTACTTTCAGTCTCAGAGATGTTGTAATGGTATTCAGGTGAAGAGCCGTCTGTCTCAGTGGAACTTGAGCTTTCTCCCTTTTTACTAATCCTAACCCCTTTCCCTTTTCCCTTTAGCTTTCTCTTGCCCTTGAAGCCTGGTTGTTCTAGACTGTCCTCTTGTGAGCTACCTCTGGCTGTGGGGCTATTACTCCTCTCTCTGTGCTTTTTTATTACGCCTCTTTTCTTTGGCCATTGGTCCCCACCCCCACAACCAGTATCTGATTCATCATTAGCTTCCTTTTGTTTTCCTTTTCTAGTGATACCCTTTCCTTCTGTTGTAGAGTATTCCCTCCTACTTTCTCCTGATATTCCACTTGCTCTTTTCTTCACTTCCTTTTCACTGGTGGCAGAAGAAGACCCGTCATCATGTTCTGTTTCCTCCTCTTCATTAGATGACTTTTGTTCTGAGTCTCTGTCTTCTTCATCCTCACTCCTATCATCATCTGAACCCCATTCTTCATCTTCAGTGCTGTCTTTGGTGCTGGGTGAAGATGGTGTGGCTTGTTTCAAAGGAATCTCTGTTGCTTTCTTTTGCAACGTTTCTTCCTCATTCTCAACCTGCTCTTCTTGTGAATATAACTTGGGGTACCTGGATTTCTCTTGTACCCTCTGACTTTGTAAAAACTTTCTGTTCCCCTGACCTTTGGCTTTGGTTTTCATTTTTCTTTTTCTTCTTACACTTTTCACCATCTCAATTCGTTCTCTGTTAGGGGGAGACTCAGTAGTTACTGAGTATATTTTTGGATGCTTTGTTTCCCTTAAATCTGAACGGCCTTCATTGTGCATGTCGTTCTTTGGACTCTTACTCCTTATAGACTGTTTATCAGAGGATGAGATGGAAAGGTGCTCTTTCATGGAACTGATTTTCTTCCCTGATGCGTGCTTTACTTTCTGAGATTCTTGTTTTTCTTTCTCAGGATTGACTTTAGGCCTTTTCTCATTGTATTTCGGTTTTCTAACATAGTCGTAACTTGTGACTTCACTTATATTTTCACTGGTACTGGCAGAAGAAGACTCATCTTCAGATTCTAATTGGGGTTTATGAGGTGTTTTTTTTCACTTACCTCCGGATCAGAATCTTGCTCCCCCTCATCAGTAGCTTCTGCAGTACCCTCTACAGACGTATCTGGTGTCTTACTTGTGATACTTCGCGTTGCTTCTTTACAACAATTTCTGATTGATCACGTGTCACCTTACGTTTTAGTGGAGCTGATTTCGGCCCTTTTTTGTACTGTTTCTGTGAGTACCTGACAGATTCAGATTCACCTGTTCTTTTTTCACTGTGAGGAGTTACATATTCTACAACAGATTCAGAATCACTAGATTCCTCCTTCGCGCTTCTTTCATGTATTACATTTACACACCCCTTTTCACTTTGTACCTTTTCTGAGTATTTCTTGCTCATTCTAGAATGCTTCTCTCTCACAGGAACATTATCCCGAGGCCTGAGTTGGTCTGAAATCTCACGATTGAGATCAGAGCGAAGGATATAGCTTTCTTGAATGCTGTCGGCTAGGCGATGAGCACCTACCGTTTGTGATCTAAGTGCCGTGACAACATCACCCCAGGTGAGCGGTGGTACTCCATTTAAACGAGCAAACAAAACTTCAAGCAGCCTGTCATCGTCATTTTTGTGATCAGCTTCAATACCTTGAATTGTAGGCAAGTCCACCCCAAGCTGTAAACAAAGGTATCTGTACTTTGTTCTTACATCGTATAGGGCTTCATATAATGGCTTCAAATCATTTTCACCCAAGCCACATTGTTGTTGCTTTTCCTTTCTTCCATATTCACTTTGAGACCCTTTGGTTTTCATTGTTTTGCTTTTCACTTCTGTTTCACTCTCAGAAGCATATTCATCTCCTGTGGTTTGCTCTGAGGTTTTCCGGTATTCTTTTCCCCTTACCTCCTCATCTGAACTTTGCTCTTGTTCTGAGGAATCTTCTGAATGTGTTTCAGATTTGTTTGCTTTTACTATTCTTCACTACTTGATGCAGCAGAAGATTCACTTTCAGACTCTTTTGGAACTTCTTTTTGTGCTCTTTGCTCTGATAATTCTTTGCGTACTTGACTACTTCTTTCCCTACCTTTTAGCTGGATTTTACTTTCACAGCTTTTTGCTTCATGTGCAGCTTTTCCTGGTTCTGGTTCTGAACCCTTCTTAACTATTTCAACTCTTTGTTGGGTCCTTTTGAGCCGAGTTTCATTTGTAAATGATTTTTTTGGTGGTTTTTCTGACAGTTTCTCAGATTCACTTCTTTGGCTTCCATACTTTTTACGTATGTCCTCTGCTATCTGACTCCCACCCACACTTGGGGACTTAAGAGCATTGTATATATCTTCCCACGTAAGGGCTGGTGTTTTTTGCAAACGAAGAGAAATAACTTCAAGCATACATTCACTTTGTTGACTGCATTGTGCTTCTATTCTCTTTATGTCACTATACTCTATTTCCCCGAGCTGTATGCCAATGAGTTTATACTTGTGAACAAGTGGATGAAGCTCATTTATTATGTCTTTCAAGTCTTTATCGCTCAAGGGCTGGTTGGACCAAGTATCGCAGGTCCCACTTCTAGCGGCCATTGGTGTTGAGCAGGCACGCCCCCTTTTTCGGACACCTCGCCGCGTGCAGGCTAGATTGATACCGCCTGTACGTAATAGCTAACAGTATTTTCCTGATAAGGGCAGAAAGTATTGTACAATACTCGTCACTCACACAATCCACCAGTCTGATCTTTCTTGAGCTTGTGCAGAGAAAATGGGCGTATCTCGCGATCGCGCGCGCGAACGGCGGAGGCGACAAACGTGGGGTGGGGCTCATGAATGTGGAACAGCGACATTCATAGCCACTAGCCACACACACACACACACAAGAGCTCTTTCTGGGAAAAAGAAAATCTATTAAATTTCCTTAGGACTACACACATGGTTAGAACAATGTGTGCTTCCAGCATGTGCATAGAAATTTGCCACAGATTTTTGTATCAACACCGGGATCAGATTAGTGCGAGAACCAAGTAAACAGGCCTCCCCTACACGAGTTCAGCTCTATGTTGATGATTGGCACAATTAAAGCAATGTAGCTCTGGCTTAACCATTCACATTCTGGGAAGACATTCTCATTATTGACTTTCTAGAATCGCAATTTGTTGTTCATAAGCTCCATAAAGCAAAGAAACACAAAGTAGCCAATTCAAGACATCTTAGGGTGTTCTCCCAGAAAAGCAGGCAAGTCTATAACTACCTACAGAGGAAAAAACTCGTAACTCACGCGCGAAGGAGGCGACAAACGTGGGGTGGGGCTCATGAATGTGGAACATGGACATTCATAGCCACTAGGCATCTATTGAATTTCCTTAGGACTACACACATGGTTAGAACAATGCTGACACAATGTGCGCTTCCAGCATGTGCAGAAATATTTGCAAGATTTATTGTCACTCGTGATGTCAGGTGAAAACAATGGTAAAATGATAGCTACTTAATTTTAAAGCAAAGAAACACGAAGTAGTCAATTCGAGGGTGTTCAACAGCAGCAAAGGATGAGGTGGCCAACCCCAGTTCAGAGAAGAGGGAATGAGCAAAGTGTCCATTGCGGGTCCCAACAATGGTGATTTTTGTATCATTACTGGGATCGCAGATTGGTGCGAAAACCAAGTAAACAAGCCTCCCCTACACAAGCTCAGCTCTATGTTGATGATTAGCACAATTAAGATATGTATATAGCTCTGGCTTAACCATTCACATTCTGGGAAGACATTCTCCTTATATAAGCAGGTTTTTGTTGCTTTAAGCTTCATAAAGCAAAGAAACACAAAGTAGCCAATTCTAGGGTGTAGAAAAGCAGGTAAGTCTATATCTATACCTACAGAGGACCACCCAAGTAAAAACCAAACGACCAATTGTAACTACAATCGTTGCTACAACCAGGAAAAAAGATTATGGTAAAATGTTTCTTGAGTATTATACGATAACATACTGTAAAGCTGGAGATGTCACCATTATATACCTTGTTGGTCAGAAGGCCCTCTGCTTGAGGAAAGGTTGCTATTTCAACTGGGGTTTTTGATAGATGGTCAGTGGTAAAAATTACGCTCAGACCTTCTGCCATAATAGTTTCTAGTAACAGTTGCCAGCTCTTCACTCATCATGCCCATTTTGAGCAAAGATGTCATGATAATTTCATTTTTAACCTCCCTTTTTTCTCTCCCTCTCTCCCTCTTTCTCTCTCAGAGCTGCAGGAATCCTCTGGAGGGAGGGAGCTTCTTTGCCAAGTTGGGCAGACCATACTGCAAGAACTGTGTCTATCTGCTGACAACTAATGCCTTTTCTATATACCATTATACTAGTCCACTATACATAGCTATACTATAATTATATAGCTATCTAGTATAGTGTAGAATGGTTTGAGAAATCAGTTTTTTGCTTTCGCCATTTATTATGCAATTTTAAATTAGGGATATCTGTTGCATGCTGCTGGCAATGAAAGATGGCATGGTTTGCTTGCTTCGCTTTGCGCATTTCACTTTCATTGGCATAATGTTGATGTAAACAATAATTATAATATACATTAGGTGCACAGTTGTGATTATGATGGTTGTAAAGTCGTTAGGTTGTGAAGGTTTCTCCTGAAATCAGATCTGAGATGAAATCAAATTCAGGTTGCAGGCTGTGGTCAGTATGTAGGTTTGTGTCCTGAGTATGAATGTTGCTGGAGGTATGAAGGTTGTTGTAGGTGTGAAGGTTGTTGTAGGTGTGAAGGTTACTGGAGGTATGAAGGTTGCTGGAGGTATGAAGGTTGTTGTAGGTGTGAAGGTTACTGGAGGTATGAAGGTTGCTGGAGGTGTGAAGGTTGTTGTAGGTGTGAAGGTTACTGGAGGTATGAATGTTACTGGAGGTATGAAGGTTGTTGTAGGTGTGAAGGTTGTTGTAGGTGTGAAGGTTACTGGAGGTATGAAGGTTGCTGGAGGTGTGAAGGTTGTTGTAGGTGTGAAGGTTACTGGAGGTATGAAGGTTGCTGGAGGTATGAAGGTTGTTGTAGGTGTGAAGGTTGTTGTAGGTGTGAAGGTTACTGGAGGTATGAAGGTTGCTGGAGGTATGAAGGTTGTTGTAGGTGTGAAGGTTGTTGTAGGTGTGAAGGTTACTGGAGGTATGAAGGTTGCTGGAGGTATGAAGGTTGTTGTAGGTGTGAAGGTTGTTGTAGGTGTGAAGGTTACTGGAGGTATGAAGGTTGCTGGAGGTATGAAGGTTGTTGTAAGTGTGAAGGTTGTTGTAGGTATATAAGTTGGTTGGTGGACATAATTTATGCCGGTAATTTGCTGGTGGTTGCTGCACTTGTTGTAAGGGTGTATAAAATAGCTATCTGTAAATCTTGCAACATTCTAAAGTAAGTCTAAGTCTCCCCACATGGAGATTGGTAGTAAATTTTGTGCATAGTTTTGCTCAAGGTGTTCTTCTTCTTGATGATACTCAGCTGTTGATGGCACATGTGTATGTTGCTGCACATGTATAGCTTGTTGTAGATGTGAATGGTGATATGCATGTCGTTGAAGGTGTGAAGGTCGTTGTAGGTATGTAGGTTGTTGTACAGGTTGCTGTAGATACACAGATTGTAGATATGCAGGGTGCTGTAGATATGATGGTTGTTGTAGATCTGTTGGTTGCTGTAAATATACAGGTTGTAGGTATGAAGGTTGCTGTGATTTTTCAACCCCCCCCAACATTCCAAAGTAAGTCCTCCTGAGTCTCTCCACATACTGATGGAGATGAGATATCTCCAGACACTCCCTGAGACGAGGGTCTAGACCAGAGAATGACTGTAGAACTGCAGTGTCTGGAGCAGTGAATGAGGGAAGAGAGAATAACTTCTTTCCCTCCTCCTTCCTCTTGGAAAATAGCTTCTTGAAATCAACAACTGGTGCTTTTGGCGAATAATACAAAGTTCTGTCCCAAAAGAGTTGGGTCTGTGGCCGAGTCAGGTCTGAAGATGAGAATGATCTCTTGAGATTAGGAGACATGTCACTACGGACAGCCCCCACATTGAACTGTTGAAGTGGTCCAAGTCCCGTCCACTGACCATACTCCCATCCTGTTTCCACCAGCAGAGAGAGGGAGGAATAATCCAGACTGGATGTTCATCTCTTCCAGAGTAGTGTTGTCCTTGAGAATGTCGTTTAGTTCCAGAAGGAAGTTAGTGCAGGTAGTCTTACTAGGCAGAGGAACTCCCCGCATGGATGAGAAATGGAAGCGTTTCAATCATTGCCCAATTTCCGTTCTTTCCTGGATGGTGGCAATTGAAGATCTTCATGAATCACGAGATATCTTAACGTCCTATTATTTCTAAGTGCACTACATATGTAGATGATTCCATCATAGCCCAGTCTGGTTCTCTTCAGCTCCAATGTGGTAAGACTGGGACAGTGTAGTAAGATGCTACGGACACCAGCCATGGTCTCACGAGATATGTGAGGCAACACCATTTTAGTAATTTGATTTGATTTCAGAGTGAATTTCAGTACAGAGTCAACCAGTACATCTGCTGGACTGTGAAGATCATATATTATGTGTGAAGGAAATTTAATATCAAGCACAATCTCTGTAAGTCTAAATTCTACTAGCCAGCAAAGAGTGCTTTCCTTCTTGCTAGAAATGTGCAAATATTTGAGTTCACTGAGGGGCTTAATTCCAGCAAGCCACTCCCATGATTTGATAGCAAATTCATTAGCACAGACTGTGAGTGATTGAAGTTTGGGAAGTGTGTGTAAAAATTGATTAGCAACACAGCTGTTAACAATGGTGGGGTGTAAATGACATTCCACAGTATTCAATAAATTTGCTTTCATTAACCAATGTAATCCTCTGTCTACCAGAGGACCGTGTGATGATTCCATGATTTCAAGAAGATTCACTCCAGGTGTGGTAGACTTGCAATGGTCAATAAGACCTTGGACAAACGTTTCCACAAGTGAAATATCATTATCACTATTGAAGCAAAGTGAGAGAGAGAAACCATGTTGATCTGAGGAATTTGCCAGACAGAAAGATATGGCATAGCAATTATATGGTGCTTTAGAATTTTTACCACCAAACATATTTCTTGAGCCAATGGAAATTTTTCTCCTAGAATCGCTAGCATAATAATATAGAGGTAAGATGGTTGGGTTTTGAGCCTCATAGAGAGAGCGTAGCAAGACATTGGACGAAATCAGAACACGTGCATGTCATGACTGAGATACATTTCCCAGTGGTTCCTGCCATCCTCTGACTGGCATCTCCAGCCAGTGATACCAGCCAGAAATATGGCTGGCTCCTCTAGTGGCGACCTCTGTTTCTTCAGTGATGATAAGAGAGCTTCTTCCTCCTGGTTATCACCTTCGTAATAATTTCCTTCATCACATACTTTGCCCAATAAAATATTCCTTTGCCCATATGAAAAATCTTGGGTAGCCAGCCTATGATAAGCCACCTGAAACTCAATGCTGTAGCTATTAGCCAGGTGCCAAGCTGCCAGGTATTCCTGTAGGCTGAGGTGGAGAAATGAGAATGTTCGATCCACTCCTTTGCTGGCATACATTTCAGTAGATTCATTCATGAACCCCAAATGAACTAATCCCTCAGGGATATCCTCTTTGAGAACGTTACCTTTCTTGACCTAACTTTGTGATAGCTTCAAAAGCAAATTTAGCCAAAACCTAAACTTGTCCATATATTCTTTGTTAAGACATTCAGGAAGCATGATGTATACTCACAATTACTTTCCTTCATCCTCATGTGTTAACAAGAAGAGAATGAGTGAGTGCCTTGTACAGCTGTGTTCTTGTTCTTGGTATAGCGAGGTGGCGGTACTCTGAGACTCGTAATGACTTGTGCATAATGGCACAGTTGAGTGGAATGTACATCATTGACTGTTATGTGAGGGACAAAAGAAACCATGTTACTTCAGAGATTCGCAGAGCTCTGGTTCCTCGCTAAGACGTCAGTGAGATACCTCACTCGCCTCTCCTCCTCTGGTGAACCAAAATTCTACGTGCTTATCACTCGAGCTGGCCGAGACTACTTTCTAGTGCGGACGTGGCCACCGGTCTAGTAGTGAGAATGATGGTACATTCTGGCAAGCGGGGTTGCCTGGCTAGACAGCCTTTTCATGACAGAGTCTAATGAAACGGTGAGAGACTTCATCAAAACCATACTACAAACGAGCCACAGGTTTACACCCTGTGAGTCATAAAACCAGTTCTCAGCAATACTATTACTCACTGAAGTCAGCGTAGTATTAAAAGGGTCTCTACAAGAGATACGAAGTCGATGCTGCATTTACGACCCAGCTTGTCCTGCACGTGAGCAGCACCACAGTGTGGTAGTCTCTGATGCTTTCTATCTCATCCATCTCCTACAGGCTCCCAGGCAAAGGTACTCTTACCAATTCCCGGAGGACCTTCTACCGAATGAACCTGCCCACTCGCGTCTTATCAGCTCGAGTTGCCTCGCTACTACACTTCGACTCCTAGGACCTAAGATATTCAGACAGCAGTAAGGAGTCAGTTCCATGAAGGCACAGCTTTCTTAGCTCTTCCCTATATGGTTCTTCGTCTGTGCCTTCAAAGGCCAACAAATCTTCAATTTTAATGGTGATGTTGTTTTCAAGAATCTGGTTCTACTCCTCCATGCAGTGTTCTTCTGGTAAAACTCATCTCTTTCCTCATGATCGTAGCGTTCCCTTCTAATCATGGCAAGATTAATGTAGGGAGTCTCTAGGGTGGGAAGGTACTTGTCTGCTGGAGCTAGGACTCTAGCATTGTAACAAGCCTGCAGATACTGTTTATACTTTGCCAACACTGGACTTACACCTAGAGTGGTGGTGCAGATTGACTTACTTCCTGAGATGGTGATATGCCATCAGCTACACTTGAAATAGCCGCATGTTTCGAAATACCTTTGCCGCCCCTTCATTTCCAGTCTGAAATGAAGATGCAGGACTAGGATTGCTGGATAAAGGTGTGCCACTTATTTCTGTATGAATCTTTGTCTTGCTTTCACTCCCTGTAGGTAAGTAGCTTATAAATTGGATATGTGATAGGGAAATATTAACTCACCAGGAATCCCCACCTGGCTATCAGAAGGAGGTTGTTCACTGCATTCATCATTATAGAACTCTACAAAAAACCACGACTAATAATGGTTTATCCTGTAAAGGTACAGGTACAATGTTGCACCCTTACAGAAAAAGATATTTACCTTTCATTTTTTTAGCGACATCTTCAGTTGCTGGTTCTTCACTGAGAGCCAGCAAGAGAGTTTTAAAACGTTGAGGGTCGACCGAACCCGCCTCTCCATGCTTTAAAAATTTCGTCAAGCCTCTGGCAAGTGGTAGAGGTCTGTTTTGTTGCATTGTCCCTTTCCTCTGGGGTGAGCAGCCCTTTGGTGTAAAGAACACGTACAAGATTCTCCGGGTCTAAACCTCTAGTAAATATCACATTGCTTCTCCGAAGAGCTCTTAACTCCGCAGAAGAATTAATCCACTCAGTTGAGTTTTCTGCCAGTGACTGTCTCTTACTTTCACTCCCTGTAGATAAGAAGCTTATAAATTGGATATGCGATAGGGAAAATTTAACTCACCGGGAATTTCAACCTGGCTATCAGAAGGAGGTTGTTCACTGCCAAGCACAAAGGCTGCTCTCTCAGGACAAACCTTTCCTACAGATGTAAAGAAGGCATAGCATGATAGAGTAGCAACAGTAAAAAAATCACAGTACTTACCTATTTCCTGCAACATTTCCTTGCCGGGTTCTTTCAGGGCTGCATTCTGCAGAAACACCTCAACTATACTGAATAATTTGGCGGGATGTGACTTCATCTGTTTGTGAAGATCTCTAACTAAAGTTATAGCCTTTGCCTGTTCTGATTCAGGAGACGTCAGTAGCTCAATCATTACTGAGTATTGTATGAGATTCTTTATCTGAAGATGTGTTGCTAGTTCAACTGGCTCTTTCATTAAATAGCAGAGTCTGCCAGAGAACCGCTTGAAAACCTTTCTAAGACCCTTACTTTCAGTCTCAGAGATGTTGTAATGGTATTCAGGTGAAGAGCCGTCTGTCTCAGTGGAACTTGAGCTTTCTCCCTTTTGTACTAATCCTAACCCCTTTCCCTTTTCCCTTTACCTTTCTCTTCCCCTTGAAAGCCTGGTTGTTCTAGACTGTCCTCTTGTGAGCTACCTCTGGCTGTCGGACTATTACTCCTCTCTCTGTGCTTTTTTATTACTCCTCTTTTCTTTGGCCCTTGGTCCCCACCCCCACAACCAGTATCTGATTCATCATTAGCTTCCTTTTGTTTTCCTTTTTCTAGTGATATCCTTTCCTTCTGTTGTAGAATATGCTCTCTCACTTTCTCCTGACTTTCCACTTGCAGTTTCCTTGACTTCCTCTTCACTGGTGGCAGAAGAAGACCCGTCATCATGTTCTGTTTCCTCCTCTTCATTAGATGACTTTTGTTCTGAGTCTCTGTCTTCTTCATCCTCACTCCTATCATCATCTGAACCCCATTCTTCATCTTCAGTGCTGTCTTTGGTGCTGGGTGAAGATGGTGTGGCTTGTTTCAAAGGAATCTCTGTTGCTTTCTTTTGCAACGTTTCTTCCTCATTCTCAACCTGCTCTTCTTGTGAATATAACTTGGGGTACCTGCATTTCTCTTGCACCCTCTGACTTTGTAAAAACTTTCTGTTCCCCTGACCTTTGGCTTCGGTTTTCATTTTTCTTTTTCTTTTTACACTTTTCACCATCTCAATTCGTTCTCTGTTAGGGGGAGACTCAGTAGTTACTGAGTATATTTTTGGATGCTTTGTTTCCCTTAAATCTGAACGGCCTTCATTGTGTATGTCGTTCTTTGGACTCTTACCACTTATAGACTGTTTATCAGAGAATGGGATGGAAAGATGCTCTTTGATTTTTTTCCCTGAGTCGTGCTTTACTTTCTGGGATTCTTGTTTTTCTCTCTCAGGATTGACTTTAGGCCTTTTCTGATTGTATTTCTGTTTTCTAACATAGTCATGACTTGTGACTTCACTTCTCTCTTCACTGGTACTGGCGGAAGAAGACTCATCTTCAGATTCTAATTGGGGTTTATGAGGCGCAGCCCTTTTCACTTACCTCTGGATCAGAATCTTGCTGCCCCTCATCACTAGCTTCTGCTGCACCCTCTACAGACGTATCTGTGTGTCTTACTTGTGATGCTTTGCGTTGCTTCTTTACAACAATTTCTGATTGACCACGTGACACCCTACCTTTTAATGGAGCTGATTTCTGTCCTTTGTTAATCATTTCTTCTTTTTGTTTTAAGTATTTGACAGATTCAGATTTAGCTGTTGTTGGTTGATTAGTGGCTTTGCTACTAAATTCTTCTTGACTGTGAGCATATTCTTCTGATTGGGCAGTTAGATATTCCTCCTCAGATTCTGAATCACTAGATTCCTCCTTTATGCTTCTTTCGTGCATTGTATCTATACTGGCCTTTTCACTACTTTCTACCTCTTCTGAGCATTTCTTACTCATTGTCGGTTGTCTTTCCTCAGAGGAAATATTTATTTTAGTCTCCTGAGGCCTGGTTCGGTCACGATCGACGCCAGAGTGATGGATATAGCTTTCCTGAATGCTGTCAGCTAGGCGATGAGCACCTACCGTTTGTGATCTAAGTGCCGTGACAACATCACCCCAGGTGAGCGGTGGTACTCCATTTAAACGAGCAAACAAAACTTCAAGCAGCCTGTCATCGTCATTTTTGTGATCAGCTTCAATACCTTGAATTGTAGGCAAGTCCACCCCAAGCTGTAAACAAAGGTATCTGTACTTTGTTCTTACACTGTATAGGGCTTCATATAATGGCTTCAAATCATTTTCACCCAAGCCACATTGTTGTTGCTTTTCCTTTCTTCCATATTCACTTTGAGACCCTTTGGTTTTCATTGTTTTGCTTTTCACTTCTGTTTCACTCTCAGAGGCATATTCATCTCCTGTGGTTTGCTCTGAGGTTTTCTGGTATTCTTTTTCCCTTACCTCCTCATCTGAATTTTGCTCTTGTTCTGAGGAATCTTCTGTGTGTGTTTCAGAATTGTCTACTTCCTCTTCACTACTTGATGCAACAGAAGACTTTTCTGGCACCTCTTTTTGTGCTCTTTGCTCTGATAATTCTTTGCATATTTGACTACTTCTTTCCCTACCTTTTTGTTGGACTTTACTTTCACTTTTTGCTTCATGTGCGGGTTTTCCTTCTTGTTTCATATCTTTTTCTGGTTCAGAATGCTTCTTTATTATTTTCACTTTATGTTGAGTCCTTTTCAGTGTTTCTGACAGTGTCTCAGATTCACTTACCTCCTCATCTGAATCTCGCTCTTGTTCATTCCTTACTTTCTGGGTTTGACCCTCCCTTACATGCTTTTCTTTCTTTGTAGATTTGGGTTTTCTTTCAACTTTTTCTGATCCCTTTCTCGGCTGTTCTTGGTCTAACGCTGTTCCTAAGCTAGAATCGTGACTGGGCAGGTCTTTCTTTATAGCGTTAGCTAACCTACTCTCACCAACACTTCTCGACCTGAGAGCTCTGTCAATATCATTCCACGTGAGCGCCGGGATCTGCTTCAAGCGAATGCGTAATATTCTTAGCAGACATCGATTCGGATCAGTGTACTGCATTTGGATTTTCTCTATTTCATCCATTTCCACCCCTATTTGTATGCCAAAAAACTCGTATTTCTCGGCAACTGGAACAAGAGCATCAAAAACGACGTTCAAGTCTTTTACTCCCAGTTCGTGAGAGCCCTGGTCGGCAGGCTCCGGGCCCGCCCCAGTCGCCATCACTACGGCCACGCCCCTTTCTTTGCGCTCCCCTTAGCACGAATTCACCGCGGGATCTGACTCCCCCTACGTCTACTCCGGCGTACTTCTAATGACAGAGGTATATATATATAAAGGTAGCTCACGGTTCTTGGGTACGGGAGATCAGGAACTATAGCAGCACACTGTCAACCAGACAATAATAAAACGGCAAAATAGTGTGGGTGGGGCGCGCGGAATTCGCCGCGCCCGTTTTTTGTATGCACGTCTCCGTTTTATATTGTATTTCTCCGTATTCTATTTCTACTACTAGAGTAGATCTGCTTGTGTAAGTACACTATGCTTGAGCACTCATGCATCTACCAAATTGTGATCATTAGTTTTCAAAAAGTTGGCTCGCTTCGTTTTGACTCTGTGGATGTTTGTGTGTGTGTGCAATATTAATTAACAGTTACAGACATTCATATGTAGCTGTAATCGCAAATCGCAACTTCACATGACATGTGAATGTAATAATTATATCATAGCATCTATAAATAGAACACAGGTAGTAACCAAACAAAAGAGGTGTAAAAACAGGTTTGGTAAGATCACAAGATACACAGAGAAAGAGAAACAGTCACAAGACTCAAGTAATTCAGAACTTGGAAAAATTACTATAAATACAGAATTATAAGAACAAACACTTTATAAAGTCCAGTTTACCAAGTTACCCTGTGAGGATAGTGTTTGGGTGTGTGCAGAATGTGCATGAATGGTGTCCATGGCTGGTTAAGTGTTAGAATATTTACACTTTCCCTTTGTTTTTCTCTCTCATTTTTACCTACTTCTGAAGATCCGCCCACTGTGACATAGAAAGTGACCACACCCCCGAAGGCATCTCCCATTCCGAAACCAGCCCCTCCTTCATCCTCCACCTCTCCATCCCCAAGATCACCAGTTCCCACCTGTACATTTGCATTAAAGTATTACATATGAATGGAAGAATAGTGAAACAGACCTATTACAGGGAATCTGGCAGTATATAAGTGCTAAATTTAGAAATGCTACTAAAGATAGAACAAAGCAAAGGTGCAGTGAAAGAGTGCAATTAAGTTCAGTTTTTAGTAACAGTTCTAAATTTAGCCCACTGACACTTTCCCTTTGACGCTGTACTTGTATGTGTATACCGAAATGCTTTGCGTAAGATTCTAACTATGCAGTATGAGACGTTTGTACTGTACCCACCATTTCCCAGCTGTTGGCTTCAGCTACACACAGTTTATTCTACATTACGACTTACTTGCAGTTGCAACGAAAGTGTGAATATAGATCTTTTACCTGACGTGTGTCTCTCCCAGCCCCAGTGGGTAATCAGCAGATGACTCCAGCTGTGGCAGCCAAACTGACTCAGAGACAGGGAGTGTGTGCTGCCTGCTCTCAACCAATCAGGTTAGGACCAATTCATGAGTGGACAAAGTGAAAGAGAGAGAAAGCAGTTATTGTTAGAAGGCTTTCAATAAGACTATAGAACAAGGGAAGGGGTAATACATCCTCTAG
The DNA here is from genome assembly GCA_030341885.1 of Geodia barretti. Classification (NCBI taxonomy): domain Eukaryota; kingdom Metazoa; phylum Porifera; class Demospongiae; order Tetractinellida; family Geodiidae; genus Geodia; species Geodia barretti. The sequence continues at coordinate 2,437 of CASHTH010002622.1, read as the reverse complement.
AAAACCATGAGGACATAAGTTTGTATAATTGAAGCTCTAGGATTGAAGCTCTATAGGAAGCTGAAAGGTGTAAGGCTTGGGAGCCAGCAATAACATTGTCGACTAGCACAGTTGAAGACCTTCCACGGTGCAAAAGTACATTAAAAATGTCACTCTCACACTCTTTTAAGGCTTTCAGGTTTACGGTAATAATTAACTCCATACTCTCTCTCTCTCTCTCTCTCTCTCTCTCGTCTGCCGGCAGAGGGCCATATGCGACGGCCATGGGCAGGTCCTGGCACCCCGAGCACTTTGTGTGTACGAGCTGTCAGAAGCAGCTGCAGAACACCATGTTTGTCTTTGAGGAGGAGAGCATCTTCTGCGAGAACTGCTACGCCAAGAAGTTTGCCAAGACCTGTCACTCGTGCCACAAATCAATTGTCGGGGTATGTCTGAGGACATAAAGTCTGTGGAGCTAGTATAATTATTATGAATTTGCCACTCCTGGGGTTTAGGGAGATCAGGTGTAGCTGCCACCATATTCCATATCATGAATTTGATGAAGACACTGCAATTATTGATCACTGTATCATTATACATGTCAGTGTTGCCAAAAGTGCATTTGCCATGTAAATCGTAGGAAAATGCACTTTCCAAAACCCCAGGAACTCTGCTCATTAATAGCCATTAATAGTGGTGTTGGGGAATCTCGTAATTGAATATTGGTATAGGTTTGGCATGTCGTATTGTGTATCATTGTGTTCTTGTGCCTCCTCTCTGCCTCCCTCCAGCCGTGTATCACTGCCCAGGACCTCAGTTGGCATCAGGAACACTTTGTTTGCTCTCGTTGCCGTACCGACCTCTCTCAGGGTGTGTGCAATGTGTGTGTGTGTTGTTCTAGTATTGTGAACGGAATGTTGCAGTATTATTATAAGGGCAAAGTTGTTACTAGAAACAGAAACCTGTAATTGCATTCTTGCACTGGGCCCTATTGTTTCATAGGAGCACGCTTGGGCTTATACACAATCGAGGAGAGTAAGTTTTTTGCCAGCCTGAACACCAGCCAGCTACAATACTTGATTACATTATAACCGCATACCCACAAACGGCTCAGGAACGTTGATTGTGCACAACCCTCCTCTGCTATTGTTTACTACAATTTGGCTGCTACGTACTGATACATGTGCTACCACATGGTTCATGATTACATGTTCTGTTGAATTGTGTCATCTCTCTCTCTCTCTCTCTCTCTGTGTGTCAGGAGAAGGGTTCAACATGGAGGCAGGGGAGCTCTTCTGTGGGGGTTGCTATGGAGAGTCATACGGAGCCACGTGTGGAGGGTGTGGCTCAAGGATTGGAGGAGATCAGCTGTGGGTGGAGGCTCTGGACCAGCAGTGGCACTCCCACTGCTTCACTTGCACCGTGAGAGAGGGAGGGAGGTAGTCTGGCCCACTTGCACCGTGAGAGAGGGAGGGAGGTAGTCTGGCCCACTTGCACCGTGAGGGAGGGAGGTAGCTAGTCGCCCACTTGCACCATGAGAGAGGGGTAGGGTATTCTGGCCTAGGCCATGAGCACGAGCAGCACTAGGGTCTAGCGTCATGCTTGATCACGATTTGAACCCCAGGATTTTCTGCAACCCAATCAGATTGCCAAATGTCACATGATACACTCCGCCCCTCATCAGCACAATGGCTACTGACTACAATGATGTCAAAAGTGTAGGAAGGCATTACGTCATCGGTACCAATCGTGGTGAAGCTTGACACCAGAGACCCTCGCGTTTCTCGCGACTGTGGGTGTGGGTATGGCAGACTAGTGGTAGGGAGACACCGTGCACTTATGTATTAGCCACTAGCACACAAACACCGGGAGTTTTTATGGAGCAAATTAACTGCAGAGTTAACAGAGAGTGTCATAGGTATGTTGCCTGATTTTCCAAAGTTTAAACTGCCCAGTTGTCCAGCTTTTCATATGCATCATGCTCACTTATAAGCACAGCAAAGACAATGCAAATAATATCTTTTCCTCTCCCCCTCTCCCTCTTCTCTCTCTCAGAGCTGCAGGAATCCTCTGGAGGGAGGGAGCTTCTTTGCCAAGTTGGGCAGACCATACTGCAAGAACTGTGTCTAGAAATAATGCTGACAACTAATGACTTCTACCATTATACTAGTCCACTATAGCTACTGTAGTTCTCTAGTATAGTGTAGAGTGGTTTGAAACTCAGTTTTGTTTGCTTTCGCCATTTATAATGGGAATTTTGAATTAGGGATAGCTATTGTCTGTTTGTTATACAGTATTTCTGTTGCGTGCTTTCATTACCAGTGGCAATGAAGTCTTCTTGCTTGCCAACGGTTTGCTTTCAAGAGATCAGTAACAAAAACATGAAATAATACAATCTTGACAACTCAGCAAGTGGCTACATGTGAATCATTGTTCTGCAGATTGCTCTTCACTTTTT
>CASHTH010002621.1:0-16910 GCA_030341885.1 Geodia barretti | reverse complement strand
TGTGGCAACAAACTACGTAGTTTAACACTTGTATAGTGCTACACTAGATAATGATGCAATGCTTGTATCTTTCATAATGTTACAAACATATGTTATAAACACTTCGTATTCGCTATGATGGTCTCTATAATATCAACACAGAGTGGAAGCACAGCCTTGTTCTGTGCAGCATGGAAAGGTCACTCAGAGGTGGTGAAACTACTGCTAGGAGCTGGGGCCAGAGACATTCCTAATAAGGTAGACCACTGAGTCACTATGATGTGTAGGAAGAGTGTAACCACAGGGTGTACGTAGACACAAGTGAAGACTTTTTTAGGAAAGAGAGCTATCCCGGGTGAGACTCGAACCAATGACACTCTGTTCTCTAGCTATGGGGCAGCTCAGCAAGCAGTGCTTTAACCAAACGTTCTGTAGTTTTTACAAGTGGAAAAATCATTTCTTCAAAATGAAAGGGGGATATAGGGATGGCTTGAAGCACCAAAAAGGAAGAAACAAGGGGTCATCACACAGCAAAGTTGCACAAAGCTACATGACACCATCCCTATATCGTTGTTTTATTGTTTATGTTCCAGCAACCCTTATCAATTTTTGTTGTGGGATACTTTCTCTCTCACACACACACACACACACTCTTGGCTCTGATAAAGAACGGTAGCTAGCAGTCATAACAATGGTGTTCTTACGCCAATGTTAATGCTAAATTTTTCCTGTTATAGTCACGGATACCTTCCAGCTACAAGTTTGATAGCAAACATCCAGGAATACGATTCTTTGGGGATCCATGGAAGCAGTCAGTGACATCAGCTGGTGCACACATCAGCTGGAAAGAGGAGATAGGAGTGGAGTTTAATATCCCTCCCGGGGCAGTCCCCGAGGGCAGAGAGCTGGATCTGAGTGTCTGGCCATGTTTTGATGGTCCATTTCTTTTACCTGATGGCTATGAGCTAGCCAGCCCTGTCTTCCTCATATCTCCCACGTTTGAATTCTCTCAAGAAATAACTCTGACACTGTGGCACTTCTCTAACCTAGAAACTGTGGAGGACAGTGAGAGAATGGTCTTCCTCTCTGCACCTTTCACTCCTCACACAAAACGGGCTGGCAAAAAGCCAGCATATGAGTTCAGAGTCCTTGAAAAAGGGGTTTTTGAGCCTCGCCAGGATTATGGCCAAATTTCACTGACTCACTTCTGTTATGTTGGTGTTGGTCGCAAGCGCAAGAAGCACTCGTCTCCTTCAGACAGTCCTCTTAGTAAAAAACCAAGGGGTGAGATATAATTGAATTGTCATCCTTCTTAAATTTATTGGCCTACTTCTAGATGAAACAGATGAAAACAGATATGTTTACCAAGTGTATCGAGAGATGCAGTTTGGAGATAGAGCTATTTTCTCGGCATTCCTTGACCAGAAACTGTATTTTACTGTAAGTTTCTCTTCTTACACCATTGCTACTGTAACATTGTCTTTTATTAGGAACTTGAAGAAAATATTAAGAAATATTCCACCCAACTTTGGTCAACAACGTCTTCCGTCCCAATCAGCATTGAAGGGGACAGGGTAAAATTGCAGTGGCCATCCAATACTGGCTGGGTGATTACTCCCGATAGAGAGCCATGTGAAGTAAGTGGGAGAATTTGATGCTTTGTACTGCTTATTACCATGTTGTCTACAGTTAACAAAAGAAATGGTGGATTCCCATCAGAGGCATCCTTATCCCCAAATGATTAGTCTGGAAGTTGAGAAAGATCATACATCAAGTACCATCTCTCCTATTCCAGTGGAGATACTTGGGATCCGGGGGAAGGGAAAACGGTTCATATTAAAGCCAAAACTACGGCAAACTGGTGAGTAATTATCCACTGCAAAAATTTCCACAAGTAATCTTTTTGCCTTCCACAGGCCTTAACCTACAGAGCTCCTTATCCAGTCCGTCCCACACTCTCCAGTCTTCACAGATGGTTTCTTACTCGTCCTCTCGTGAGCAAGCAGACACTGCTGGAGCAGGTGTGGAGCAAGCAAGACAGGGGCCGAGTCATCCAAACCTGAGAGATCTGCTCAACAACATTCATACCACCGAATGGTATAAGTTTGGGTTGCAACTGACAAGCAATATTGCAGAGCTGAACACAATCAAGACCGATAACAAAGGAGATGCAAAAACTGCCCTGCAAGAAACACTTAATCTTGTTCTTAGAGAAGATCCAGATCTGTCATGGCAGAAAGTCGTAGAAGCATTGCAAACTATTGGTGAAGTAGCAATGGCTCGAACAATAAACAAAGAATTTTGTTAAAAATATTTCCTCACTTATAATTATTATTCATGTTTTAATTTTATCTGATTTGCAAGCATGGACAGCAACTGACAACCCAAACCTATCAACTACAACATCCACAGTCTTCAGGATGTCTGGAAATGTGAACATCTATATAAGCTATAAAACCAGTCTAATTGTAAAGTGTGGGTTTAAAATAATATGCAAACTTAACGGAGAAACAATCAGTTATTTTGTGTTTCGGGTGCAACTTTATCAGTATCGTAAGTTAAAAGAACAAGATCTTGAGCAAAGACCCCACACCAGGACAGTGGTCTCAAATCAGAAAGAAAATGACACAGAAGGACTCTCTGAACATAGTCTAGACTATATAAAGTTAGCTACCTGTTCTGAAGGCTAATGCCATGTCTAAAGTGAGTTTATCCAATTAAACATGTTTGAGCTCTCGTAAGTAAATAAATACCGCAATTATCTACAATGAAGACAACTCCTGCATCAAATTCTCATTATTATGTATGTAAGACTATAGAGAGTCAATGGAGGTCCTACAGAAAGGACAGTATCCTTTGCACAGTCCCTGTAGCTCATAGTCATCAGCCAAGAACATCTGCAGAAATTGGTAGAAATAATATCACTACCATCCCTATATCTTTGTCTCATATTAAACTTTGCTTCAAGGTAAGCTGTTGCAGAGTGGAAATGACAGAGACGGCAAGCGCGGCTCTTTCCCAATTAGGGAGGAAAATGTCAGCAGGGCGAGATTGGTTGTGAACAATAACACAAAGATATAGGGATGGTGTCATGTAGCTTTGTCCATCTTTGCTGTGTAATGACCCCTTGTTTCTTCCTTTTTGGTGCTTCAAGCCATCCCTATATCCCCCTTTCATTTTGAAGAAATGATTTTTCCACTTGTTTCCACTATTTTTCACGCCTTATGAAAACACTGCATTTTCAGTCACTCTGATGTTCATGGGTGTTGTAGAGATAACTGTTGAAAGCAGAAGCTAATGGGCTGCTCCTACCTGAAGCAGGGTGTATGTGTAGTGTCTCCAACAAGGATGCAATTAGATTGTGGCACATATGGTGGGGTGGTTTCATAGGCAGGCTTCAGTAATCAGACTACAATGATAGCTATAACCTGGGGGACAAAGAATGAAGGCGCTGTGCAAGGCCCGCGTAACACGGCGCACACTGCCAAGTTGCTCCTCGTGCAAATCAACAGCAAAACGCAAGTTAGCCACTTACAAAGTGTACACTGACTTACAGAAGGCACTGGAGGATGAGAGTAGTTTTCTCTGCAGGCATCCAGTCCTGGCTTAGTCTCGTTCGTGGATCAGGCAAAATGCGCGCGCACCGCATTGGAAACGCCCTCCTCGGCGCATGCGGCTCACTGATGCTGAGTTAGCAGCAAATGGCGTTGTTCAGTGACTACCGTGGAAGAGCTCAACGATCTACCGTAGTGACTTGCGGCAAGAAACAAGCGATCGCTTGATATGCGTGCACACCTCCGGAAAATTTGGAGACGTTCTGTGAAAAAATCAACGCTTCAACTGCTTCCGGTAAGGAGCTAGCGGGTCTGAAGAAGAAGAAGAAGAAGAAGAAGAATATGATGATTATGATGACACGAAAATCGCGAAATCGCGTAAGAGCGAATTCTGTGGTGGGGAACTGAGGGCACGTAGGAAGTCTTGGGGCATATATATAGCTAGGTATTGGCCTCTAGACTATTGCTAGTGATTTTGAAGCCATGGTGAGTCATTCTCGCTGAGTTTTGAGGCGTTTTGTACGCGGATCACGTGAGATTTCACTCGTCTCATCCCTATATAGAGCGTCTACCGACGCTCTGATTAAGATTGCCCAAATATTATGCTCATTGTTTCTACAAAAGCATAGTTTACCATTGCACACAATAAAGAGGTGTGGCACTGTTCATGCAAAATCGCTATAGGGGGCTGGGTACTACCGAACTGTTCTCTTCTGTTTGCCAATCATAGTAATGGGAGGTCTTCATGCATTATTAATCTGACACACGTCTAATGGATGTCTATTTGTCTCTACAGTATGGAAGCACTGCTCTGAGTATGGCCAGAGCCAACAACCACAATGATGTGGTACAGTATCTTATTACACTGCCTATCTTTTACATATTTTTGTTTAGATTTGACTCTTTTTAATTAATGTTTAGACTAATATTATGCTGCATATCTTTTACATAAGAAAAATGACTCTATTGTTTAGGCTTACTATGTATGTAGATGCAACATTTCACAACCCTTCTACTGCAAAATTACCTCAATTCTTATAACATCCACCAAGACCCATCGTCATGAAGGAACCTGATGCTAATGGCTAATGCATGCACAGAAATGGTTTCACAAGAGCATAGGGCAAAGTTTTATATTAGTTTATCATATCTCAGAAGGAAATTCAGCTGGTGGAGATCTCTCAACGCCTGTGTGTAGCTATAAGCTGAAACACATTCAACTTCTGTATAATGTCTTTCTTTGCCTTTAGCCAAACCTTCCAATCGATACAGCGACACAGCCTAAAAACGGCCTCCATTTTGATCCAAACTGTAAGGACTGCAGACACAGGATTCTGGGCGGAAAAACAGAGTTTCGCTAACTACGAACCTTGTGCTACAAATACCATCAAACGACTATAACTATTCATTTTAACTCAGAGTTCCACTTGTTCATTTCGATTCAGAGTTCCACAAGTTGTGACTCTCACTTACAATCTCTCAGTGGAGATAAAACAGGTGGACATTGATGCTACAAACAGCACAATACTAGGGACCACATACCCCAACAGTGATGACCAAACAACTGGTAAATCAGTTGGGCTTCAACCAGAAAAACACTGTGTGTTTGCCTACACCCAGAAATAAATAATCACTACACGTTCCTTAAAAATGCATGAAGAGCCTCGTTTTGACACTGCTGTTAATTGAAATAACGGCGTCTTACTTTTGTTGGTGTTTGGTCAAAGATGGAAACATGGGAGTCATTATACTATCCCATTGAACAGTAGGAGTTTACCAGTATGTACGTGTACTAGAAGTAGTTAGTTATTAGTTGACAACACTTAGCTACCTGCTCTTATGTATAATCTTTACTAGGGCCTCCAGGAAATGGTGGTGATTATACTTCCACTCCACCTGAACATAATCCACAAAGAATACAATTGCACATCAGTAAACATGAAAACCAGTGCACATGCGAGACAAGACACAATATGCGCAGAACTGGCTAGCATAAATCTCTCAAGAATGACGTGTAAATACAAAGGTAATGAATATTGTTCAGTTCCCACATGTGGCAATGACTTCATCATCAAAGAAAGGTGGGACAGGAATGGCGTTCCCTGGAGACAGGCACTGTTTCTCTACCATGTGACTGAAGTGGGTGCTGGACTCCACCAGGAATGGGTGGACATCCCCGAGAACACTGGCAGGATTGGGAGACTGTCGAGGTCCCTGACCACTGTGTAGCGCAGGAAATACTCGGCTTTGGCAGAGGTGGTGGGGTTTCTGAGCAGCCCTTTGAGAGTTGCAGAAACAAAAATGCTTCCTTTTCCCATTAGATATCCATTTGTTGTGTGTTGATATGTAAAATTCCCATTTCCTATCTTCCAAGATTGCTGGCTGTCAGGGTGTTAGCTGCATTCCATAACCTTCTTGATGTCATTGTTTGGTAGACTCTATTGTCTATGTCTGGTCAGAGCCTGACTGCAGTAATGCTTCTAGACCTGATGCTGATTGCATAACTGTTGAAACAGGCACTAATATAGCCCTTGTGTCAGAGACTGGTATGGAATTTGCAATACCCAATGGCTTCATCTTATATCCAGCATCTACAATCTACAATCTGCAATCTACAATCTACAATCTACAACCTACACTACAATAATAACAAACCTGGCTCTGCCCATAGTGCAGTTCAGAGCTCTGAATGTATCTCTGCCCATGTTTTACACTGTTAGGATCTGCCATAGCATAATTATATTGCACATTGCATAGTAATGGGGATAATACTAGCAAAGCAAGGTGAACGAAGTTTCACATATTTTTCTATAAATGTACAGAAGTATTATTCAACAAAGCATGCTACAACTAGCTACACCTATTGATATCTTAATTGCACTCTTTGGATGTGACATACGGTGCTCTCGCCTCCCTATGCAACTCTAGCAGTATTAGTTAATTACCTGTCAGATTATGTGTGTGGGGTTGCAGTCACATGACCTAATAATGAGGTGAGGTGGTACTTACTGCGTGGGCAGTGTGCATGCTGCTTACTGGCACGTTATGCAATGTTAGGTTACAGATGCGCTAGATTAATAAGATTACTTCGTTGCTGTTATTAACTTACTTTCTATGGCTTGCCGTATGTAATTAACCTCTGAAGAAGAACAACTGATAAAGGACGTATATATGTTCACACTTTTAGGTCCAAAACATTCACATTTCCATTATTCTAGTTCATTTTTAATGGGCAACCTCCCTAGTCCCAACATGTCCATTATTGGAAAGTTGCAGTGTATGTATAAATACAGTGCAACCTTCGAATATTCGTGTATATCCTCCCGCCCTACTCCATACAACGTATGTATGCAATGCCAGAAATGCCATCTTATGTCATATTATGTGTAGACGTGTACCTGTACCAATTAAACATGGAGAAACAGAAAGCAATTAAAATGCATGCAGGATAATTGGCTCTATGTTCATGGATATGTACAGCCATATTTGTAGGTGGATAGAGGTTATCATGTGACTAAAGAACTTTCACATCTGACATTCCTCAGTCCTTTTATCAGACACTCACAATCATCATATGACATCATTAGGATGTGTCATGTGACTTGTGCTATACATACAGACTTGAGAATCATCGGCCCTGCAAGATTGGATGCCCTTGTGTCTCTGTGTAACAATTGACATAACTAAGCTCAATATTTTGACCGAGGTTTTGTTTGTTGCTTGGTTACTTGGTGGCAGTAAACAACTGTTGGTAAAGTAGCGGTCGTTAGTACTGCGCCATCCTCAGTATGTAGAGGGTGGTTGCTCAACCAACTGTGAACAAAGGCCAGGCATGCATGCAGCTAGTCCTGCATTACATGCTAATCCACTGGCTCATGTGCTGTGTCAGTCAGTGCTAATCCTTAGTGCAGCAATCTACAGGTGGTGGGGTCATGTGCTGTGTCAGTCAGTCAGTCACTACTGCATGCTAATATTTAGCATATGTACAGCTGCATATACGATACTACTGTAGATAGCCATGTATGTACCTAATGTACATAGAATGTGTTCCATAGTGCAGGGCATGTGGCATGTTATGTGTGGGTGGGTTAATGTACACTGATAAGTGGAAAATCACCTCAGCAGCATACAAACAGCATACCCCATTCAATTCAAGCACAACATGATGAACAAACAAACTGACGTGAACCTGTGTTGTTACCCAGAGCACAGTGTGTGTGTGTGTGCCCACTCTCCACAACTGTCACAGTCAACCCAACACACCACGCTTGCAGAAACAGGGTCTCCCTTGCATAGCAGATGATGCATAGTCTGTTGCTTGCCTCACTATCAGCATCGCTCTCGTCTTGGTACCGATCAGGAGCCCTGATTGTGCGTGTACGACTCTGGTGGCCACCCTCGTCCTCACTTCCATTAGCAGGGGGTTCATCTTCACTTGAGCTACGACTAAGTTTCTTCCCTTTCTTTTTCCTTTGGCTGCTGCTGCTCTGCTTTTTCTTCTCTTCCCGCTCCTTTCTCTTCCTCTCTTTTTCCTGTTCCTTTCGCGGGCCTCTTCTGTTCTCTTTCCTCCTTTCGTTTCTGCTTCATCTCAGCTGCTTCTTTCTCTCTTCTGTCTTTCTCCGTCATCATCTCTGTGTACTCATTTGGCGTTAGAACCCTGAACGATGAACTATGGGTCTCCAGGTCTGTACATACTCCAGTGTTATGTACAAACTAGAGAGATTTCAAAGGAACTCGTATACCCAGTGTGCCTAATGTGTGTATATACCCATTTCGTGTCTTGATCTTGTCTTGAGGTATGTTTGACAGCTCAAAATGTACACCCTAGTTGTGAGGAAGGCCTGGGAACAAGGGTTCAACCTTGCCTTGTAGTGTGCTGTAGATTTTGTGCTCAGTTGTCAAAGTCCCTCACAAGGCAGCTTTTACACTTTGTGTTGCTTGCTTCACGGACTATCTGTAGATTTATGTGCAAGCCTCACATACCTTTTTGTTTTAGCCCTCAACTTCTTATTAAGAACAAACACTGTCACCACAAAAATATGTGTACATGTATATCAAATAGATGTCACTTCATTCACTGTATGTGGCTGCAGGTACATCTTGCACCGTGTGGCGGAGGATTTCGGAGTGATAGTGACACTGGACCCCAAACCCATGCCGGAGACTGGAACGGGGCTGGAGGCCACTGCAACTTCAGCACCTCCAGAATTGGCTAGGATGGCTCGTGCAGATATGGTCATTGTGTGCTCGCTCCCGCTCACCAAAAATACATTCGCCTACTATAATTATAGTAATTATTATACAGAATCCACAATTTTACATTACCTAGTAGGCATTGGTATGATAGTGACAATTTCAACTTCCCCTCCTCTTCCACATGACGTGTGTGTGTGTGTGTAGCTGGTCGAGGCTACCTTGAGGACAGACGGCCGTCCAGTAACAGTGATCCCTACCTGGTGTGTGAGGCTCTGGTCCGTACTGCAGTCCTGGATGACTGGACTGACTTTGACTGGACTAACTAGCTACCACTGATTGTACACCAACTGAAATCTCTGGTTTACTTTTTCACCATTAGTTCTTTACGTCGTTGCAGTGGCAAGTAGCTAATGACATAATAGCACTGTCATGAGAGTATAATATTTTGCCAACTTATTGACAGGGCTTTTTAATAGCTGTGGAGAAGAGAGATGGAGAGAAGAAAGAGGAAGAGGGTAGCAAAATCTAACCGTATCTGAATATATCCTCCAACTAAAAGTGTATATAGGCATCAGCTGATCTCGAAAGTGAAGACGTCACATCATCCAAATTCAGTTACGTACTATACGTATATACACATGTAGGAAACAGACCCTCCAGCTACTCTATGACACTAGTATGCTGCAGTGGACTTGACGCGCGGGCTACAGCGCGCGCTCTAGCTTGTAAAAAGAGTGGGTGGAGCTTATGGCCCTGCCCGTCCCAGAAATATTTTGCTAGTAATGGCCGAAGGTAATTGGCCAATAATCTAGAGTGGCCTTGATCGCTAACATAACCTTATCCAATGTACACAGCACCGACGACGGGTGGCGAGGTCCTGACTCCAAACGATGCCGTCAAAGTACTGGAGGAGCTACTCCCAGCACAGAACGAGTCCTACGAACTGGGACTGAGGCTGAATCTAAAGCCACACGATGTAAAGAGCATCCACGCAACCGTTTCCGAGCCGCGCAAACGCCTTCTTCAGATCGTGTTGGAGTTCCTGAACCAAGTAGAGCCGAGACCAACCTGGAGAGTCATTGTAGATGCCCTCAAAAGTCCTGCAGTCAATCTTCCTCAGCTAGCAATGGCTGTGGAGGCAGCTCACTTTCCTGACACTACACCAGCGGTCGTACCTGAAACCAGTGGTAGGAGATTCTTCTCCTCAGTTTTCATTATAATCTCTCTCTCTCTCTTTCTCTCTCTCTCTGACTTACCTAACTTTGTCCAAATTTAGGCTGTCTGTTGGTTCTCAAGATAATACATATTTCTACAAGACATGTTTGAATACTCCATGTTTCCACAGGTTCTGGAGCCTCACCACTCACTGAAGTCGACTCTCAACCAGACCTGCCACAACCAAGTTAGTCCACAACTGTAGCTGTTAAAAAGTGTAGCACATAAAATGTATTGCTCGATTCTCTGCCAGTCACTTCACAGTCATGCTTTTTGATGACATGCGTTCATCATTTGGCTACATAAATATTCCTAGCCAACATACTGCTATAAGCTTACTCATGTGTCAATCTTTCATTAGTAGTAGAATGTTTTACCTCTAGCTTGTGCCACTGCCATTGGACGCAGCAATTATGTTGATGTCCATGCAAATAAGTATGCAGTTGAACCACACCCACTCAAAACTGTTTTAAATGTTTTTGTTATAGTAGCAATGAATAAAGTTAGCATGCTTTATACATTCAGGAAACAATGAATCTTATTAGAGTGGCTGTGTACATTGTGTACAATATGAGTGTATAACGCCCTATTCCTTCATCTCCAGCAACTGGGGATACCGTGACTGAGCTCCAGCATCGACCAGAGTCACCTCAGCCTAGTACGTATGCTCCACACCTGTCTGGGATATTGTCACTGATCCATAACTCTATGTGACCATGGTCTGTCCAACAGGTCCAATGACCACTCAGTATGTCCAGGCCAAGATTAGAAGGTTTGAGAAGAGGTTCAATGACCTGAAGAAGGCTGCCAGGGGGTGCCTCGAGAAACGCAAGATTTCAGTCAAGCAAGTAGTTGACGCTCTTACGTCAATGTCTCCAGATGATAACGATGAACATAGACAGTTTCTGAAACAAAATCTAAGTGATCTCTATCAGTCAACAGATATCCCGGAGCTGATTGGAAAGCTGAGTGTCCTTCACTGGGACTACCTGTCCTACCAGTTGCTTGACTACCTCATCAAGGAGTTTGGTTTAGAGGTGGGGACGGAGATGGAGGCCTACAAGCTAGATCTGCAGAGATTCCGCCAGAAGACACCACTAGCTCTGTTCTGCCAGTGCCAGAAGAGGAGGAGAAGGAAGCCGTCTGAGGAATTCAAGGAAATTGTCGCAGAGTTTGACTGGCCGCACGAAGTTACACTGGAAGTTGTGGAGCAGTTTCGACAAGAGTATGCCTATCACTACAAGCTTCGAGACTGTGCCATGCTGTTGGCTAAAGTCCTTCCAGGCTCCTTCATCATCACCTGGTTCATACCAGAGTCCATTGTCAAGAAACTGAGAGAAGACATCCCTCACCGCATCCTCAAGAAGTACACTGCCGTTAGCCTTCAAATTGCTGGAGTCAAGGTTTATCCACCTCCTCAGGTGAGATTGTGTGTTGTATAATAAAACTCCTTGTTACCTCCATGTCTATCTTTAACTGTACTGCAGAAGTCAGCAGCAGTCTCGTCACTTGGTGCAGGACCTTCAGCTGGTGGTGTTGCTGAGAAATCACCTACTCAGTATGTTACTATACCTAGTGATGAAATCTAGAACTCCATTACAACTATACCATCCATCCAGACCCAAAGCAAAAAAACCACGTCTCTCACCAGAAGAGGATTACCCATTCGTTGAGAAGCCATCAGAGGATTTCTTCTGTCCAGTGACGTTGGGTCTACTGCTCCAGCCTCACCTCATGTCCTGCTGTGGTAAATATCTCTCAGAGGAGTCTGCCACCAGAATACAGGGAGAGGGAGGACCATGTCCACTCTGCAAGGCTCCTGACTGGAGTACTCTGTTGGACAAACACGTCCGTCGACAAGTCAAGGAGCTCCATGTGTTCTGTCGTCACAAGGAGAAAGGCTGTTGGTGGAAAGGAGAGTTGTCTGACTTTACACAACATGTCCAGTCTTGCCAGTTCAGGTATTGTTATGTCAATAACTTTTTAGACAACATTCAGTAGTACCTTTCCCTATACAGATATACACAAGTCTCAACCAAGGTTTGTACAACAGGAGGTTACTATTCCACTAAACCTCTTTCTATGCACACTTTATCCAATATTGATATCATCCTCTTTCCACCCATCATTCTGTATCTCCCTCTCCCCAGGGAAGAACAGATCTCCACGATGCTGCTGAGAGAGGAGATGTGAAGGCAGTTGAGAGACTCCTCTCCACTTCTGTCAATATCAACTCCAGGACAGAGGATGTGAGGCTCTGTACTAGTGAATGTATAGTCTCATTTGTGACTCAGTTCATTGACTGCTGCTCCACTGGTCTCTGTATCCCCACCACTTGCAGGAAGGAGACACTGCTCTACTGTTAGCCTCTTGGAAAGGCCATGTTGAGGTTGTACGTCTGTTGCTCAAGGCTGGGGCTGCAGTCTTCATTCCGGACAAGGTTTTGGAACTGTTCTGTTTATTGTCTTTATGTACACAGTGTTGTTGTTAGCTTATTAACTTATTGTTCTTCAGTATGTGAGGTTTTCACTGTTAGCCTATAGTGAGAAGTGTAGACTATAGACTTGTGAAGGTTGGATGAGGAGGAGACCTGACTGAGATGGTTGTCAGGTCTCCTGGTATCCAGGGAGGGAGATGAGTGGTCAGTAGTGAGTCAAGAATGTCTCATTAGTTTTCTCTCACTGTACAGGATGGTCTCAGTCCACTCTATGTTGCCAGTCAGGAGGGACACTCTCAGGTGGTGGATGTTCTGGTGAAAGCAGGAGCTGATGTACATCAGGCAACAACCAAGGTTTGTGAGGAAATGTTGTGTTTGTATTCAAGTGAACTTGAAAGTGCATAACCCTCGCCACTTTATTCTTTACTTCAGCAGTTTTTGGCACATGCGCGTTCAATACTAGTTACTACTACAGCAAAGTGAAAAGCACTGGTCTTGACAACCCTCACCACTATTCAGCCAGCTACACTACCTCAGTGACTCCTTCACTGAACGGATTCACTGGCATGTGCTTCACCGGCAATCTCGATCCTACTCAACTGTACATCAATACAGGCAGACCAGCAAATCTTCTCCACACGCGCAAAGCATCTAGCATCTAGCTACAAGTACAACGATGGTTCGCGATCTCTATTTGACGCACACTCACCTCAGCAGCCGTCCATTTCACCAGCTTCCCCGGCCTTCTCCGCTCCAGAATCTTATTTTACCATGCATTCCTCCTAGTTGAAAATATTTCCACGTTTCACGCTCAGAGTTGCCGCGGTTACCGAGAAAAACGGTGGACAGACGGACAGACGGACGGACACACGCACGCACGCACACACACACACACACACGACCAACTGCCATAACCCTCGCTGCTGACAATAACCCAATATACAATTTCCTTATGGTGCCAAATCATCCAGTAGGTAAATGTTGTCAACTGTGTTTCTTGTAATTACGATGCAGTGGTGACAATAGTAGTAAAAGCAAGCTTGTCAGGAAGATTGGGGGACCACCCCTCCTATTGGTGATCCTCCAGCACCTCCTGCCTCTGTGTCTTGCCTTCCTTGTAGACTCAAAACAAGTCCATGAAATGATCAAAGTTATGTCATCTTGCAGTAAGTAAGATCCTGATCCTCCTTGTGGCTAGTGAAAACCTGTGCAGTAGGTAGCATTATTTTATAGTCAACGTGTATTGGTTTGTTTGCATAAAATTAATGTGGCCAAATTCAATTGACCACTTCTCTTTCCATGCAGGAAAAATGCAGTGTTCCTCTTGGGATAGCTGCCAAGAATGGACATACTGAGACAGTTCAGAGACTGTTGGAGGCAGGAGCCAACGTCAACCACCAGAACAAGGTTATGGATAGCCCTGTTCCCAGGCTCACGTGCAGTAGTCTATAGAGATAATTGGTGAGCCAAGTGAGCCTACTTTTGAATCCAGCTTTTCATACAGAAAACAAGGAAGCCACTGTCACACATACTGTCAAGTTTTACTTAACTTGAAATGGACGAAATGGAGTTAAAATTTACAATCGTCGCGTGTCGCGCTTTTGTGTAACTCTCTCATTTACTCCCCACATTATTGTTAATATTGTTAGAAATTAATTATTTCTGTTCTCACCTCACACCATGTCCCACATGTCCAGTGTTCTGTTGTATGTTCTCTACAGAATGGCGATACTCCAGTCAACATTGCCTCCTGGAAGGGTCATACAGCTGTAGTTAAACTGCTGATAGAGAATGGAGCTGACATCAGTATCTGTGATAAGGTATTGTACAGTTGTTACACTCTCTGTAGCTGGTTAAGTAAAACTGCAAACTAGTTGTTTCGGACACTCTCATGTCTCATCTGTTGACCTAAAATACTCCTGTCGATTGCTGTGGACTAAAACTTTCAAGCCATATACAGTGTAAAATAAATAATCCAAAAAGTTGGTGAGTAATTGTAGGATTATTGTGCAATGGCTGAGACCAGAGCCATAATAATTTACTACTAGCCTCATACAGATTGTGTACTCAGCGCTGTCGGGTTGTCAATGGAGTAGTGAGGCTGAGGCTAGCCATAAAAATGTGGGAAGTTTCATACAAGGCGGCCTTGGATGTAACATGATATCTGCACAAGCTTCAGAGCTGAATAATGCACCCCAGTCAAGGGAATGTAACAACTTTGCTAACTGGTGATCCCCTTTTATCATGGGCTTACTTTCCACACCCTCCAGTTGTCTGAAATTAGTGCATTGATTTCTAGGCAATGGCTAACAAATAGCCATGCATGTCAGCAAACACTGTTGGTACGTAATTACATGTTCCAGACTGGAAGTAAACCCCACTTCATACTCTCTCACTGTACAGGATGGTCTCAGTCCACTCTATGCTGCCAGTCATGAAGGACACTCTGATGTAGTGGACATTCTGCTAGAGGCTGGTGCTGATGTCCACCAGGCCACCACCAAGGTATGATACACGGTTGTTCTAGAGCTAGTCATCTCATTTGTCCACCAACCATGGTGGCAGTGATGTAGCCAAGAGCTCTGACTAGACCTCAACACTGAGATTGGTATGTACAACAAAGCTGTCAAGCACTTTTGTTAGTGCAACACATGTCACTAAAATGTGTGTAACCTGCAGATGCACATTTGCATAATACACATTGGATGCAAGAATTTATGTGTACATGTCTGTGTCTTATCCCACAATAATGGTCTATATAGTTTCCCGTTGTCTCACTCTACAATCAGGTATAATACACAGTAGCTAACATTTTAGGAAACACTGCATCCCATATACTCACCCTTCATACGGAACTTACTTTTTTCTCTTAGTTTTCGTGAGAACGCAGCATTCTTACTCTTTTTATAGCTCCATTTGCACGTCTGTGTTCTGACACATTGTATTGTCTGAGTATTGGTTAGTGTCATGTCTCATTCCCTGATCCTCTGAAACCACACTCTGAGGTGTCCTGGTCTCACTGACCTGCCAATGCTGAACACATCAATTCACAGTTTCTCGCTCTCTCTCATCAGAGTGGTTCTGTTCCTCTGGGGATATCTGCCAGAATGGACACACTGAGACAGTTCAAGACTGTTGAAGGCAGGAGCAACGTCAACACCAGAACAGGTTGAGAGGTTTTTTGGTTGTCAAAATCAACATACTTTTTGCTACTTGCATCTCTGCACACGCATGCACACAAGTGCAAGTTTTGTGTGGTTGATGTCATGGTGGGAGTCAGGGTCTGAGTGATTGTTTGACAATCCTTAACAACAACTGATAGTTTCCAGGAACATATTTCAGTTAATGGACGGGCTCCATTACTTCCAGGTTTAGTCCTGTGATTGTACTCCGGGCAGGAGGAGTGGCAACACCCTCCTCTCACCCAATCACTCTGTGGGTATTAGATTGAGAGGAGCCATGTGTGTAGGGTGGCAAAGTATTATTTGTCACAATGGCAGCCCAGACAACAACTACTCGAATTGTGCCACTGTCGCTTTTTTGGTCACTACTATTTTAACACTTGTAAGTGCTACACTATGTAATGATCCAATGCATGTCTCTTTCATAATGTTTTACACAGCACTTCATATTAACTATGATGGTCTCTATTATAATATCAACCACATGAAGGAAGCACAGCCTTGCTCTATCAGGATGGAAAGGTCATTCAGAGGTGGTGAAACTACTGCTAGGAGCTGGTGCCAGAGACATTCCTAATAAGGAAGAAAGTAGCCCACAGAGTCACTATGATGGTCCTCCTGAACCACAGATGTGTACATCAGACACACCGTGTGTGTGTACCAACTATTTTCAGAAGGAAAGAGCTATCCCGGTGATGGGACTCGACCACGACACTCTGTTCAAGCTAGGAGCAGCTCAGCAGCCAGTGCTTAATACATCAAACACGTTCTGTAGTCTTTAATGAAGATGTGCCCGCATCAGCACATTGTTTTATATACGAAAGCACAGTTTACCCATTGCACCATAAAGAGGTGTGGTACTGTTCATAAAGCAAAATCGCTATAGGGGAGGGGGCTGGTACGAAAATCACACAGTTCGTTGTTCTGTTTGCCAATCATAAGTAATGGGGTCTTCATGCATTAATAAATTGACACACGCTTCAATCAGGACAAAACCACTATCTATTTACCGACATTGTGTATATATATAACAGCTATATGACTACAGTTTCTTGAAATACATGTAGAGCCTCGTCTCGATGCTGGTATTGGAATATCGCTATAGCTAACGGTGTCTTTGCTCTGATTTTACTGTTGCAATCCTGCTATGCCTGGAGGTTATTCGTGTAGCTACTATCGTATAAAGATGGAGCTAAATTGTCGACCACGGAATCATAGGCCTGAGAGTGATAAACGTTTTTTATAGCAGTGTGTATCTCTTAATTTTTTGAGCTGTAAGCTTTCCTTAATTATTTGGATACACGTGTAGCATGGTCAATGTACATGTAGCATGGTCATTATATATAT
>CASHTH010002619.1:0-37922 GCA_030341885.1 Geodia barretti | reverse complement strand
TCAAATCGCTGGGCTATCGTCTCGGCCATGCTCTTTTCCCTTCCAGGGCAACGAAACGAAGGATACTCGTTCGTTGCTGGTTGTGCCGATTATACTTCAACCTCGTATGAAGACGAAAGGCCAAAGAGAATGAAGAAAGCAAGTAAGATAACGCAAGAGAATAGCTTTCCCTTCTCTCGATCCAATCCGGGTGGCCGTCGAAGTCTTTGAGAGTTATGGATATCTGGTCCTGGTGGATTCCGGCAGCCCGCGCCGGGGCGAGAAGGCCAGGTACTATTGGGGGGTGTGCCTGGAAATGGCCGGGATGGCGCCTCTGTTCCTAACCAAGGACATAGCGGCATGACTACCAGCGGCCTGCTCGTCATGGCCTTCGGGTTAGCCATGATGGCTTACGGCATATCGCCTTGGGTCAGTTACCGCGCGAAAGCCCTTGCCACCCGAGAGGTAAACAAGGCTTGGTTTTTCGCCGCGCTTGCTCTGGGCGTCTTCGGCGCCATGAACGCGAATCTGATGATTACTGCTCTCCTGGTGGAGATATCGACTGATATGGATATATCGGTTGCGGTCGCCGGGCAGTTGGCGACCGCAACATTTGCGGCCTGGGGTACCTCGGTTGTTGCGTTGGGCCCATTGTCCGATTCCTTCGGTCGTCGCCCCATTGCCCTTGCCGGGTTGTTGTTGATTACCGGATCACTATTCGGGTCTGCGTTCGCCCCCAATATCGAGGTGTTCCTGGCGCTCCGGGTGTTAACGGGCCTTGGAGCGGGAACGTTGCCTCCCAGCTTCGTGGGTGCGATTTCCGAAGTCATATCCCCGGAAAGGCGGGCTCGTGCGGTCGGCGCTCTACTGGCCGTTGGCATGCTGGCATCGGTGATCAGTGTGCCAACCGTGGCCGTGCTGGCTGACTGGGGCGGATGGCGATTTACTTTCATCGCCTCGGGTTTGCTGAGTGCGTTGGGCCTTGTTGCCAACTGGTTGTTGTTCCCGAGAGACAGCAGGGAGAGGGTTCGACGAAAAGCGCACATTTTCTAAAGGATAGTGCGTTCAAACCCCTCCTCCGACCCACCCACCCCCACACCTTTCCCCCTTAATCGTTCCCCCTTTTTCCCACCCTCCCCCCAGGGGTTTTCCAAGTGGCCCTGACGGTCAGTCTCGCCCACCGCATCGTCTTTTGGGCTCTGGTCAGCTTCTTCGCCGCCTATATGATCAATACATACGACGTGAGCCTGCGGTTCGTGGCTCTGCCGCTGGGAATAATGGCAACCGGCCAGGTGATAGGAAGTTACGCAGGCGGAGTTGTGGCGGGGAGCAGGCACCGCGCTGTCCTCATTACCGCCACCTGCGCCATTGGAGGCGCCTGCGGGTTTCTGTTCTTCGCTGTCGAACTCCAATTCTGGGTGGCTGTGGCCGCGGCAACGTTGGGAACAGGCTTGCTGAGCGTTAATTTCCCTGCCCTCGTCGCCGCCAGCACCGAGCATTCGGGAGAATCCCAGGCCACTGGGGTCGGAATGATGGGCCTGAGCAACCAGTTAGGAGGTGCATTGGGCGCGGCGATTGCCGGCTGGCTCCTGGCAAGCACGGGCTACGAGGGGATCGCCTACATGTGTCTCGCCGCAGGCATCGTAAGTGTCCTGACGGCGGGTCTGTTTACCAAGCAGTTGCGCAGGGGCAGCAGCTGAAATACGAGAAATGTACATCCCACCTCGGCTTTAGTTTAAGCTTGGAAACAGGGCAAACGCATTCTAAATCATACGTTTGTCATTCCGGCCTTGCGTCGGGGTCCAAAGGCCTGAATGTGCAGTGATTGGGGACGCCACCGGCGCTTCCAAGTGATGGACTCCCCAGGGCAATCGCACTTTAATGGGTCACGAACGAGTCACGGTTGTAGGGGCAGGGCTTGTCCCTGCTCCACCCGCCGGCCAGGGCAACCACGACGGTTGCCCCTACAATCCGGTTTCGTCACGATTGTAATAGCGTTTGCTTGCGGGCTACGGTTGCCCAGATGCGATTGCCGTGGTGGATTCCCGCCTGCGCGGGAATGACGGAGAGCACTACACTTGAATGCGGTTGCCTTGGCAGTTTATGGCAGGGCAGTCTGATGGGCTGGAGGCCGTGATACAATCAACTCAACGGTAAGGCAACGGTCATCTCGACGGAATGACAGCCCTTGGAGGTGTATCACGGTCTCTTCACATCCCCTCCCCCCGAGAATTTTCTCGGGGGCGAGAGACAAAGACGAGAGCGACGACAGGGAGTTCTACACGATGGCGCGGCTGGTGGTGCATATAGACGACCACGCCATAGCCGCGGTGGGGCAGGTATTCAGGGAGTTCATTCCTCCCAACTCGATGGTCCTCGACCTGATGAGCAGTTGGCGTTCGCACTGGCCGTCAGGCCATCCTAAGAAGCGGATGGCGGGACTGGGCCTTAACGCCGTGGAGATGCAGGACAACCCCGACCTGGACCATTACGTGGTCCACGATGTGAACCGCGAGCCGGAGCTTCCCTTCGAAGACGAGACGTTCGACGCCGTAGTCATCACCGTTTCGGCCCAATACCTGACCCGGCCCGTAAGCACTTTTGAGGAAGTCAACCGCATCCTGAAGCCGGGCGGCGTTTTCATAGTGACCTTTTCCAACCGCAGTTTTCCTCCCCGCCCAATGCGGTGCTTAATCTTTACCGCTTCTGGGCGCAATGTCAGTGGACGAAGCCTATGGGTATCGTATCCTCCTATATGAGGGACGCTGGCAATTTCGAGAGAATCCGCAATGGTTTCGTCAATCCGGATACCAGCCCCCCGGGAGACCCCCTTTACCTTGTGATGAGCTACAAAACGGTTCCTGCACAGGACGAGTAACAACGGTAGAAATGGCACAAGCTTTTCGGCTGGCGCTGGCGCAAATCAATTCCACCGTGGGTGACATCTCCGGCAACGCGTCCAAGATAATCGAATACTTGGAGCGTGCAAGGGATGAGTTGCAGGCCGACTTGGTGGCTTTTCCGGAACTGGCCATAACCGGCTATCCCCCTGAAGACCTCCTCTTCAAGTCATCGTTCCTGCGGGACAACGTCGCCGCAATGGAACGGGTCGTGGCCGCGTCCCGGGGTATCGCCGTGGTTGTCGGCTACGCACAAATTGGCGAGGGCATCGCCAACGCGGCCGCGTTGGGCTACGACGGGAAGCTGATAGATTCATATCAGAAAATCTATTTGCCCAACTACGGCGTCTTTGACGAGGACAGGTACTTCGAGCCGGGTACGACGTGCCCGGTATACGTTATTAACGGAGCCTTGGTGGGGGTGGGCATTTGCGAGGACATCTGGTACCCCGAAGGTCCCATAGTGACCCAGCGGCAGGCCGGGGCACAGTTGGTGGTGAATATCAACGCCTCTCCTTTTCACGCCGGCAAGGCCGTTGAGAGAGAAGATATGATTGCCGCCCGCGCCAAGGATAACGGGCTTTTTGTGGCCTACCTGAATTGCGTAGGAGGGCAGGATGAGCTTGTTTTCGACGGCGCCAGCATAGTCCACAACAGCCGCGGGACTGCTCGTCAGATGCCCGTTCCAGGAAATGGCTTTAGCGTGGACCTGACTGGCGAGTCGTGTCCTCACCGGCTCCCCGGACGGGCGCGCCCGCCATAAGCAGCCTGCGCCGGCCCGATCAGCCGGTGTTTCAAGAGTCGTACCCGTGACCGCTTCCAAGCCGAAGACCCTCGTCATCCATTCCTACTGCTGCTGCCGCCATCGCGTCGACCGCATGGAGCGTGGAAGCGGTGGGAAGATGGAGTACGAACCAAAGCCCTGGTAATGGGCACACGCGACTACTTGATAAGGTCAGGATTCTCCAAGGCAACCATAGGCTTTCCGGTGGCATCGACTCCGCCCTTACCGCAGCCGTGGCCGTCGATGCCCTTGGCGCGGAAAATGTGGTGGGCATTTCCATGCCTCCTCCCGGCATCTTCACGAGGCAAGCTCAAACTAACCGACTACATCGGAAGAATTGGCCGACGGGCTGGGCATGGAGCTTTGGATAGTGCCCATAGAGCCCGCTCACGTGGCTTTTACCGAGATGCTTGAGTCGCACTTTCGGGATACGGCGCCCAACGTAGCCGAGGAGAACGTGCAGGCGCGGATACGAGGCAATATCCTGATGACCGTATCCAACAAATTCGGCTGGATTGTGCTGACCACCGGCAACAAGAGCGAAATGGCCATGGGGTATGCAACGTTGTACGGCGACATGGCCGGAGGATTCGCCGTTCTGAAGGACGTGCCCAAGACACTGGTCTACGAGTTGTGCGAGTGGCGCAACCGGAACGGGGAGCCGCGCCCGGTCATCCCCCAGGCCATCATCGACAAGCCGCCCAGCGCCGAGTTGAAGGATGACCAGCTTGACCAGGATACGTTGCCGCTCTACGAGGTGCTGGACCCGGTGGTGAAGGCATACGTGGAGGAAGAGTATGGCTATCAGGACATGGTGGACATGGGATTCGACCCCCAAGTGGTGCGGCAGGTAATCCAGTTTGTTGACCGCAATGCGAGTACAAGCGCCGCCAAGCCCCGCCGGGGGTCAAGATAACCCCCAAGGCCTTCGGCAAAGACCGGCGGCTGCCAATCGTAACCGCTACGCGCAGGGTAGGACGGCCGTAATAAGGCACAAGCGTCCGGACAGGCGTATTTGCCGTTATGATAACTGTGGAGGACCTCACCCTCACCGGCGGAAACAATGTCGTAATATCCAACGCCTCTTCCCGTGTGGCTATGTCCGGGTCGCGGGTGGCGAGCCGCCTCATGCGCCCTTCCATTCCCTGGACGCTGCTCGTAGGGCTGAACTGTGTAATGATGCGAATGTCGTCCAACTCGGCCAGTAACTCCCGGCAATTGTTAATGTGGTCCTGCAAGTCCAGCGGCACCAACCGGTGTTCATAAAAGTTATTGTGCATGGATTCAGCGGACGCGAACAGCGGGACCAAGCGGGGATTATCATACTCCCACCGAAGGACGCCGATGGCATCCCGGAACAAGAGATGGTAGTGGTGGTTCCAACCCCGCTTGGCGCAGATAGACTTGACGGCGTGGGCCACCGCTCCCCAAGCCTTCTCAGATGCTTGTATCAGGTCTTCTGAACGTCCATTATTCAGTGCTCGGGAGTATTCCAGGAGACAATCATTTCCCAGTAGCGGTTGGACAGTTCTTCGGGTGTAGCCATTACTTACCTCGGTGACCGGTGATCAAATAATACACAAGCCGAGCAGCCTCACGGCCTTTGGATGTTCTACTCTTACTATACTGTAACGCGGTGATTTAGCGCTTACCCCAACTCCGCTACAACTCTCCCCATTTCACCGGTACGGTAACCTCCCAAGGCGTCTACTTCCTGACGGAAGTCAGCGTTTTGGAGGAGGGCCAACAGTGGTTGCAGCAGGTCGCTTTCGTAGTGGACCCGGGGGATGACAAGGTCGTAGCGCTCGTCGAGTAGGGGTACAAACTCCAGGCCCAAGGCTGTTGCCGCGCTCAGGATGCCCAAGCCCGTTGAAGTGGAGCCGCTCTTGACCGCCGCCGCCACCGCCAAGTGGCTGTACTCCTCCCGCTCGTAGCCCGTAACCTGCTCCGAGGGGATCCCCAGTTCCTTCAGCTTGTAGTCCAGCAACACTCGGGTGCCGGAGCCGCGCTGCCGGTTCACGAAACTGACTTCCGGGCGAGCCAGGTCCTCCAGAGCATGAATGGACAAGGGATTTCCGGGAAGGACCATCATTCCCTGTATCCGGCTGACCAAGTTCACCAGCACTATGGGTATGTCCGGCAGGTAACGGCGGATGAAAGAGACGTTGTACTCGTTGGTTGCCTCGTCCAGCAGGTGGCTCCCCGCCAAGTGGGCTTCTCCACGCCGCAGGGCAATCAGGCCGCCGAGGCTTCCGATATGGGACGATGAGAGAGTCAGCCTGCGATTGGTTAGCGCCGCAGGCGTGTGTGAATCCAAGTCAGGTGAGGTCGTGGCGTTGCGATGACGACGATTGTGCTTCTCACCTCTACCAAGGTACGCACAGCAGTGACGGCGGCATCGGTCCGGCATCAGTCCTCCGAAAACCTTGGGATGAGCAACAGCCCGTCGGCTTTGGCCAACGACATGATGACCCCGGCGCCCCGTTGCAGCGGTGTCGCCACCATCTTCCCGCCTACCCTGCCGAGCTTGACCCGCAGGTACTCGTCCTCCCCCAACGGCGACAATACCTTGCGGGTGATGCTTGCGGAAACCGTCGGGCGCACTTGGGGCGGCATTCCCAACCAGCGGTCGACCAGCGGCTTGACGAACAACTCGGCAGTCAGGACTGCCGACACTGGGTAGCCAGGCAGGCCGATTACCGGCTTGCCGTCCACCAGTCCCAGAACTACCGGGTGCCCCGGACGCACAGCCACGCCGTGCACCAGTAGTTGTCCCAGTTCTTCAACGACTGCGGCAGTGTAGTCCTCCGACCCAGCGGAAGACCCGGCGTTGACTATCACCAGATCGTAACCGTCAATTGCGCCTTTGACTGTGTCGCGGATGAGGGCGAAATCGTCGCGGACGGGAGGGAAACGTTCGGCGTGACCGCCCCACTCCTGCACCAACCCGGCCAGCATAAGGGTATTGAACTCTACGATGTCGCCGGGCTTGAGTGGAGATGAACCCGGCGGCACCAGTTCGTTGCCGGTGGGAATGATTGCTACTTTGGGTTGCCTACGCACCGGGACCTCGGTAATACCCGCGGCGGCACAAGCCCCAAGGTCCACCGGCCTCAGACGGTGGTTCTCCGGCAAGACCATTTCGGTGGCTACAAGGTCTTCGCCCAAGGTGCGGACATGCTGCCAGGGCGCTACCGGGTTCATAACCTGCACGGTCCACTCGTCAATTTGATTCACGTGTTCGATCATCACTACCGCGTTGTAACCGGGTGGCATCGGGTCGCCAGTGTCCACCCAGACCACTTGGGAGCCGACGGCGAGGCTCACCGGTGTAGTCTCGCTGGCTCCGGTCGTATCGGCGGCCTTCACCGCTATTCCGTCCATCGCGGCGGCGTCGTAGTGAGGGGATGACGCAGCGGCGTTGATTGGAGCAGCGGTTATTCTGCCTTGGGCTTGATCCACCGGTAAGAGTTGGGCCGGTAGCGGGGACAAACCCTCAACCTCCTCCAAAGCGCCGAAGAACCTCTGAAGGGCTTCGTCCAAGGGGATGTCGCTGAGGAAGTAGCGGCGCCTGCCCCGGTGTTGAGGCGCCTTGTCGTTGTGCTGAGTCATGGGCTGTATAACCGGACGGCGACGTCCTCGCCGGCGTACAGGCCGCCCCGGTCCAAGGGCACCTGCACCAATCCGTCGGAACGTATCAACGTGTATATCAGGTTGGACTTTCCGAAGACGGGCTCGGCGATATGGCAGTCGCCATCGGTCTTTAACCTGACTGGAACGTAGTCTTCCCTTCCTGTAGTAGAAGCGATGTCTTGAGCCAAACGGGCGATGACGGTGGGTTGGACCGGCGGATGGGCGCAGCCGGCGAGGTAGTAAAGGGCTGGCCGCACTAGCAGATTGAACACGACCATGGCGGACACCGGGTTCCCCGGCAAGCCGATAGCAGGCTTGTCGCCGACCATTCCCACAATGGTCGGCTTGCCCGGGCGGACCGCCAGCCCGTGCACCAGCACGCCAGGCGGCCCCAGACCTTTGATGATGTCCGCGGTAAGATCGCGGGAACTGACCGAGCTTCCCGCGGAAAAGACCAGCACGTCCGCTGCCTCCAAGCCCCGTTGCGCCGCGTTCATCTGTTCGGCGTAATCATCGCGGGCTATGCCCAGAGGTATTGGAACGCCGCCCGCCTGCCGCACCAGACTCGATATGGTGTAGGTGTTCACGTCCCGTATCTGGCCCGGCTTGGGCACGGCGTCGGGGGGGACGACTTCATCCCCCATGGACAGGATGGCTACCGCGGGCTTTCGGGCAACGGATATACGGGTGATTCCCATGGCGGTCAGCCCGCCCAGGTCTTGCGCCCTCAGCCAGTGTCCCAGGGGAAGGACCGGTTCCCCCTGTTTGATGTCCTCTCCTGGATTAACTACGTTCTCGCCGGGAGCCACCGGGCGGACCACCTCTATCGTCTCGGCGTCCACCATCTGGGTGTTTTCCATCATCACCACGGCATCCGCGCCGCCGGCCAACATTCCGCCGGTGTAGGCTACGGCGGCTTCGCCCACGGTTACGGCAAACCCGGCTGCCTGCCCCATGGGGACCTCTCCCGTCACGGTAAAGTAGGCTGGCAACCCCTCGGACGCGCCGAAGGTGTCTGCGGCCCGGAGCGAGTACCCGTCCATAGCGGAGCGAGGAAAGGCGGGCAGATGCTCGGTTGCGTATAACGGCTCTGCTGTCACACGGTCCAAGGCTTCTTCGACGGAGACTTCTTCGCAGCCGAGCGGCAGCTTGTGCGGGAGCCGGTCCAGCAGGACTTGGAGGGCTTGCGCCGGGGGCAGAACGTTAAAGAATTCCGGCATTACGAATTATAAAGTCCATTGAGGACATGCGCAGAATTGATAAACTCGTTCCTGATTATACGCGGTTCACTTATTGGCCTCACTATTGGCTAATCGGGCCCGCTAATTAATTGGACTGTCGTATAGGTAGTGCATCGGCAAAAACGAAAAGCGATAACGCGGCAACCGTTTTTGTTGACAATGCACGTGGGTAAGTAGAGAATTAGGCGTTGTATTTCCTGGCAGGGTTTTACCGGCTATTCTGTGTTGTAGTTGGATTAGCTGGCAATTCCTTCGTATAAGTTAAGTCAAATGGGGTCCCTGACCAGGGTACGACCCAAATTTTTCATCCTGGAAGCCGGGTGACTGGAGAAAATTGGTAGACAACGCGTTGTCGCCCCATGGCGGGGTGCTTATCGAACGGGTCGCGTCGCCCGAAGAGGCCAGGCTGCTGTGTGCGGGGTTGCCTAAGCTGGCCGTCCGCGAGCAAGTGGCCAGAGAATGCGTTAATTTCGCTTACGGCTTTTTCTCCCCTTTGAAGGGTTTCATGGGGCGGGCGGACGTGGACTCGGTAGTGCGGCACATGACGCTGGCCAACGGATACGTCTGGAGCATCCCCATGGTGCTGGATGTGTCGGAAGAGGAATTGTCATCCTTGGGTGTCAGAGAGGGCGCATCGGTCCTGCTGACTCACCAGGACCAACCACTGGCGGTGCTGGAGGTTGAGGAAATCTTCTCTTACGACAAGGAGTTCCTGGCGCAACACGTTTACGGCACCACCGACGAAGCCCATCCGGGCGTGCTGCGCACCTACTCCTTTCAGGACCGATTCGTCGCCGGCCCCATCACTTTGGTCAATCCTCCCGTGATAAACCCGCCCTACGACAGGTTCTGGCGCACGCCCCGTCAGTTGCGGGAACGTTTTGCTGAACTGGGCTGGACCAAGGTTGTCGCCCACCAGACCCGCAACGTGCCTCACTCCGGTCACGAGTGGATGATGAAGGGCGCTTACTTGGCGGCAGAAGCGCAGGGAATCCTCGTCAGCGCGGTTATCGGAGAAAAGAAACCGGGCGACTACATCGACGAGGCCATAGTCCTGGGTCACGACAAGTTAAGAGAGAGCGGTTTCATACGGCCCGATGTACACCAGACGTCCACGTTGATGTGGGACATGAGGTACGCGGGGCCCAGAGAGGCGGTGTTCCACGCATTGGTGCGGAAGAATATGGGCTGCACCCACCACATGTTCGGGCGCGACCACGCCGGGGTTGGGAACTACTACGGCACCTACGCCGCCCACGAGATTTTCGACCAGTTGCCCGACTTGGGCATCAAGTCGGTGTTGACGCTGGAATGGTGGTACTGCCCGGTGTGCGAAAGCGTGGCTTACGAGGGGCTTTGCGGCCATCGTGAACACAAGCAGGACCTCTCAGGCACCTTTATCAGAAGCATTATCCAGGGGGGAACGGAGCCGGCTTCAGTAAGCCTGCGAGGGGAAGTCCTGGAGGTGGTGCGGGAATGCGCCGATACTTATGGGTTCGGCTCGCCGTTCGTGACCGAGGCCTACCTGGAAAACCGTACGCCAGTCATGTCCATCCCGGCGTTGAATTAGGTCTGTAGCGGCGGTTAGAAAAAAATGTGAATAATTGCCTCCGCCGGAAAAAGCGGGGGCTTTTTCTCAATCAAAACTCGTTAACAATGATAACCAATACATAGGGAGAATTGGAGGAAACATGCCAACCTTCGTAGACCCCAACACTTGCAACGCTTGCGCCGGTGAACACCAAGGGCCGCTGTGTGTGTACATTTGCCCCAACGACCTGATGGTGCTGGACCTTGAGCCCAATAAGGGCCGTAACCGGGAGCCGGAGATGTGCTCCGAGTGCTACGCCTGCGTCAAGCTCTGCCCTCAGGAAGCAATCCACGTCAGAGGATATGCGGACTTCGTGCCGTTGGGCGCCACCGTGCAGCCCCACAGAGTTGAAGACGGCTTGACTTGGGATGTGCATTTCCGGGATGGCCGGGAGTTCAGCTTTACCTACCCGTCCCGCACCAGGCAGGCCGGGACGGTCAACCCGTACGAGAACTTCACCGAGCAAAGGGACGCCGACCTGCGAAACCAGAGCTTGGCCGGAGAGTCTTTGTGGCTGGGCGTGCCCGATTTGCCCAGCGTAAAATAATGACTTTCTGAGACGACAGGTCCACATCAGCAAACAGGAGAGCTAAACATGGCGACACCATCCACGGAAATCGTTGAGAGCGACATTCTGATAATTGGCGGCGGCATGTCCGGTTGCGGCGCCGCTTTCGAAGCCAACTACTGGGGGCGCAACCTGCGTGTGGTCTTGGTTGAAAAGGCCGTAATCGAACGCAGCGGCGCCACCGGTGAAGGCCTTTCCGCCATCAACTGCTACATGGGGCAGCGGTACGGCTGGAACACCCCTACAGACTTCGTTAACTACGTAGTCAACGACATGATGGGGTTGGCCCGCGAGGACCTGGTATACGACGTGGGCCGCCACGTCGACTCATCGGTGCACCTTCTCGAGGAATGGGGGCTGCCCATCTGGAAGAAGGAAAACGGCGAGTACGAACGAATCGGGCGATGGCAGATACCGATCCACGGCGAGTCTATCAAACCCATCACTGCTGAACCGGCCCGGACAGCGTTGGGGCCGGAGAACCTGTACGAGCGGGTTGCGGTGACCCACCTGCTGACCGACGCCAACGACCCGGAGAAGATAGCCGGGGCTCTTGGCTTCTCCGTCAGAGAAAACAAGTTCTACGTTTTCAAGTCCAAGACGGTAATAATTACCACCGGCGGCGCGTCCAACGTCTTCCGTCCCAAGTCGATTAACGAGGGCACCGGGCGGACATGGTACTCGGTCTTCGCCACCGGTTCCGCCTACGGGTTGATGATTCCCATCGGCACCGAAATGACGCAGATGGAGCACCGTTTCGTTCCCACGCGGTTCAAGGACGGCTACGGGCCGGTGGGTATGTGGTTCCAGTATTTCCACGCCCAAGTGTTGAATGCCTTGGGGGAGGACTACACCGTTACCCGTGACGATGAATTGAGGAAGTATGAGCCTTACGGTTCCGCAGTGCCCACGCCGACGCCTTTGCGGAACCACCAGATGTTCATGGACATCCAGGCGGGCCTGGGCCCCATGTACATGCGAACGGACCAGGCCATGCAGAGACTGGCTGCCGGCGATCCAGCCAAGATGGACGAGGTACGAGCCGAGGCGTGGGAAGATTTCCTGGATATGACCATTTCCCAAGCTTTGACTTGGGCGGCGTTGGACATCGCTCCTGAGGAGACGCCGTCGGAGGTTGTGTTAGCTGAGCCATACATCATGGGCTCACACTCCGGGGAGGCCGGGGCTTGGGTAAGCGGCCCCGAAGACCTGTCGCCTCCGGACTACTTCTGGGGATACAACAAGATGACTACCATCCGCGGGCTGTTCGCCGCCGGCGACGGCGTCGGCGCGGCCCCCCACAAGTTCTCGTCCGGTTCCTTTACCGAGGGGCGTTTGGCCGCGAAAGCCGCGGTCAACTACGTGACCGATCACCAAGCAGTCCCTACGTTGAACGACTCCCATGTGAAGGGTATCCAGGAAGCCATTCTGGCTCCCATGGTGACCTTCGACCGGTACAAAGGAGTGTCCACGGCAGAAGAGGTCAACCCACACTACATCACGCCCAGGCAAGGGTTGGTGCGGTTGCAAAAGATAATGGACGAGTATGCCGGCGGCGCTTCCATGGCATACACGACCAACGAGTCCACACTGGTGCGCGGTATCCACTTGATAGGGTTGCTGCGCGAGGACCTGGCCCACTTGGCCGCCCGGGACCGTCACGAGCTTATGCGGTGCTGGGAGTTGATCCATCGCACTTGGGTTGGTGAAGCCCACATGCGTCACCTGCTGCATCGCAAGGAGACCCGTTGGCCCGGCTACTACTACAGGGCCGACTATCCCAAACTGGACGACGAAAACTGGCGGGTGTTCGTCAACTCGAAGTACAACGCCGCCAACAACGAATGGGATGTGTTTACCAAGCCCTACCTGAAAATCGTTACTTAGCTCAGGTTGGGCAAGGAGTCCTGGCGAAGCCATAGCGAACGGGCTGCTACCCATAATGGATTGGAGCTGACCCAAGCAAATTAACAATCGAATAGCACCCCCTGGGCGCCAATACGGTTTAAAAGGGAAGGCGGTGTGAGTCCGCCGCGGTTGCGCCACTGTAAGCGGGGAGCCGGCCGGCAACGAAGTCACTGTCCCGAGTCGTCGGGATGGGAAGGCGTTCGGTCAGGTGTTGATCCGCGAGCCAGGAGACCTGCCCAGGGATAGTAGACTTCTACTCTGCGCTTAACAGAGGCGGATCCGTCGCGGCTCCTGCCACCGGCCGGTGGACAACTGCGGCGTGCTGATACATCAAAAACCCCGGCAGAGTAAAAGCCGGGGTTTTTTGTTGCCACCATCCAAAGGGGAGCCATGCAACATTTAGAGCCTGTCTCAAAACCAATCAGTCTCGTGATTTCCCAACGTTGTTGGTCGAGGAATATAGATTCCCGCCTGCGCGGGAATGACGTGTTGGGTGCGTTGGGATGACGCATGCCTGCGTGGGAATGACGGGTTGGGTGCGTTGGGATGACGCGTGCCTGTGCGGGAATGACGTGTTGGGTGCCGCGACAAGTTCTGAGATAGTTTCTTAATACAGGAGGGTCAACATAGCCATGAGAGAGTCCACATTCAGAGGTGAGATCGTCGATGAGGGCGGTGCAAGGTTCGAAGTGTTTACCCTGCCTACCAGGGAAAACGTACTGCTGAATCTCCTCAATGATTGCTTTGTAGAGTGGGAACACATCCGGATTGGCCCGGTAATACCGGGAGCGTTATGGGAAATTCGTCCTCCCTGTAAACCCAATATCACATTGTGCAATGGTTATGCTACAGTGGATTTTCAGGACTGGCAGTTCCACCTGTGTATCGGTGAGCCCAGGGATGTCA
Source organism: Geodia barretti (assembly GCA_030341885.1). Lineage (NCBI taxonomy): Eukaryota > Metazoa > Porifera > Demospongiae > Tetractinellida > Geodiidae > Geodia > Geodia barretti. Next base: position 24,412 of record CASHTH010002619.1, on the reverse strand, counting down.
GGCCTGAGATAGCGGCTCTTCGGCGGACCGGGTTGGTCGAGTTATACCGGCGGCTGAACTGGTGGGGACAGCCCGTCAGGTGCGGCCTGCGTCTCTTGAACGGCGCAGGAGACCAGCAAATATCCTTTATGTTGCCAAGCCCTTTCATAACCGACGACCTCGCAATCATGAAGGAGCCGGATTGGGGCCGATTGGCGTTATGGGACCTGTTGTGCCGGAAATACTTGGGACTGGAGCCTGATCCAAGCGCTCCGAAGTCCCGATATGGCTAAAGGAGGGCATCCTTTGACGAACGATTTGCGCGGGGCCGGTCTGCGAAGCAACCTCTTTGAGATTCCGATTATAGGTAAGGGAGAGGAGGGGTGGTCAAGCGCACGGTCCCTGTTTCAAGATGACGATGATCGATTACGTGATCTGGTCATGGGCTATGGACGGGACCGGTGGGGTACGGATAATTGCCATGTTGCCGGGTCGGCTTTCCTCATTGCCTACCTGACGCGGCTGATCTGGCCGGTGGCCGCCCAGTATGTGCTGGAGCGTAGAGTCCCCGACGTGCGCTTGGCGAACCTGACCTTCCATTGGCGCGAACAACGCATCGACGGAACAGCCTTGGCCACCTCGCGTTTTGCTACTTTGGCGGGGGTCGCCGATGCCACTGACCCTGATGCTTTGGCGGTGGCCGACGAGGCTGAGCTTTATGCCCAATTGAAGGAGTGGCTGTTCGAGGAGAACCTCAACATTGTGGTCACTTCACTGCGCCGTGCGGCCAAGGCCAGCCTCAAGGTCTCATGGAACGCCGTGGCCGCCTCTTTCAGCCAAGCTTTCCACAATCTTTACGAAGCATCGAACGCCCCCGGTACAGTGGTCAACGATGCCGCCATTTTCTTCGAGGACCCGGCCACACCGATATACCGCCAAGTGAGCATGGAGGTGGTCATCCACCAAGGGAACCAGGGGTTCTTCTCCCGGCGTGCGGGGTGCTGCCTTTGGTGGCGCGCTGACCGGTCCAACGAATACTGCTCAAACTGCATACTGTTAGCCGGCGATCAACAAGACCGGATGTTCCGACGGATATTGGAAGCCCGGCAGTAATCAGATCGCGGGTAACCTCGCCAGCATTGCCGGATAGCAGGAGTCGCCGCTTAGAGACTATCTCAAAGCCAATCAGTCTCGCTGATTTCCCCACGTCACTGACCGAGGCGTATAGATTCCCGCCTGCGCGGGAATGACGGGTGCCTCGCGGGAATGACGGTGTAGCAGCGGGAATGACGGGTTGAGTGCAGTACTAAATTTGTTGGGTGCTGCGACAAGCTTTGAGATAGTTACCTAGAGGTGTAGTGATGTTATACTGGCATCACTATTTATGATTTTGATATGCGCCGCATGTGATTTGCGGCCTGCTCCACTCTCGTTAGTCGTCGACAACCCACGTGGAACCCTGCCGATGCTGGCCATGAGGGACATAGCGGCATGACCGTTACCGGCCTGCTCGTCCTTGCCATCGGCATCGCTTTGGTGGCTTACGCCATCCTGCCTTGGGTCAGTTACCGTGCGAAAGCTCTCGGTTCCCAAGCGGTAAGGCAGGGCGTAAATTACAAATGGTGGGTGTTCGGCAGCATCGCCATCGGCACCTTCCTCTCCGTGGTCGATCATGGCAGCGTGTTGGTCGCGCTGCCGGAGATTGAAGCCCACTTCGATAGCGACCTTCCCACGGTCCAATGGCTGGTTGTCGGTTACGCCCTGGCTATCAGCGTTCTGCTGCTCCCCATGGGGCGGCTGGGAGACATTCTTGGACGCAAACAGGTATACATTGCAGGTTTCATAGTTTTTGTGGTCGCGGCGGCGTTGGCCGGCGCATCTCCCAACCTGGAAGTACTCATAACTTCCAAAGTGCTTCAAGGCGTGGGATCGGCGATGATCCAAGGCAATGGCATGGCCACCATCGTTTCCGTTTTCCCCGGCACTGAGCGAGGCAAGGGCTTGGGGTACCACTTGAGCGTGGTGGCCACTGGCGCCATTGCCGGGCCTGCTCTGGGAGGGTTCCTGGTCAGCGGTCTTGGTTGGCGTTGGGTATTCTTCGTTAACGTTCCGGTGGGTGTGCTGGCCATAGTCGCAACCGTGCTCATCCTCGCCAACGACCGGGCGGCCGCTACCGCTGAGGGTGGCCAACGGCCCGCGTTCGACTGGTGGGGCGCGATCCTGTCCGGGTTTGCGTTGCTGCTGTTCCTCCTGGTTGTTGGCAACGGGGAAAGGATGGGTTGGTCTTCGGGGTGGATTACTTCCGGAGCAGTTCTCGCGGCGATTTGCTCCGCTGCTTTCGTCTGGTGGGAGTTGCGGACGGCGTCGCCGATGCTCGATCTGCGGCTGTTTCGCCGGAAGCTGGTGGCTATCGGCGCTGCGTCTGGATGGATTTCCTTCGTAGGCACATCCTCAACCCGTTTCTTGATGCCTTTTTACCTTCAGCGCGTCCTGGAACTAGAACCCAAGGATGTAGGACTGCTGTTGATTCCGCCGGCCTTGACCATGGTGGTCGTAGGCCCGATAAGTGGGCGGTTGTCCGACCGATTCGGCTGGCGTTGGTTGACCACCGCCGGGTTGGGAATATCCGCTTTTTCCTGGTTCGCTTTCGCCGCAGGCTTGGGGATGGACTCCAGCTTAGTGTTCGTTGTGGGAATTTTGATGTTGCAAATGGCAGGCATGGGGTTGTTCAACTCACCCAATAACAGCTCCATGCTCAGTGTCGTGGAGCGGTCCAGTTACGGCGTCGTCTCCTCGCTGACCCAGCTGATCAGGAATTCCGCCAACGTGACCAGCATCGCCGTAGCCACCACGGTCGTGGTGGTGACGATGGGGTCCTTGGGGGTTGAGCCCAGCTTGGAAGCAGTTTCTCCGCAAGTGGCCAACGCCTTCTTGTCCGGGTTGCACCGATCGTTCCTGCTCATGGGCGGCATCCTGCTGGTGGGGATGGTGGTATCGGTGCTTAGAGACAACCGGGCCCCGCAACGGGCTGCGCCGCCCCGGCAGGCGCCACGGGCCGAGCCAGTGGCAGAGGCCTCGGACGATTAGTAGAAACTGGCTTGGCCCCCGAGGCTGACACACCGGCGCAAGTCCGCTTGACACCCCCAATACCAGATGTCAGACTAACTTTGGTGTCTGGAGACCGACCCAAGCGGTGGGTACGGAAATTCCGCGCCGACCCACAGATTCTGCACACAGGAGAAAAACGTGCCTGACTTCAAGATTGAAATCCGGGAAAACGGCCCTATGCGGGTTTATGGCCCCTTCGAGTTGGTAGACCAGCAGGGCGAGACCTATACTCAGCCGGAAGGACAGTGGGTTACGTTGTGCCGCTGCGGCCAGTCTGAGAACAAGCCGTATTGCGACGGCGCCCACCGGACCTGCGAATTTGAGGCAGAGAGCAAAGCCCACTAACCCGAGGTAGACCAGCGAATCGTGAGGAGGCCCGGCATACGCCGGGCCTTTTAATTGGCGGCCTGCCACTCACAGGCACTCAGGCCGTACCAAGTGCTTTCATGAATGCCACTTGGTACGGCCAATTTTTGAGGACCGGTCGCCGTAAAAAGGCTGAATCAGCGGCCGCGGTAAATCGGCTTAATGGCCCGCACCGAAGCCAATCGCTCCTCGGCCAAGCGGTCGGCCATGCGAGCAGTGGACATCTCCCTCTCCTTGGACTCCTTGGCAATCCGCCCCATGATTTCGTAGATGCGTTCCGTCTTTTCCCTAGCCAGTTCCGGGTTGTAGTCCGCTCCGATTTCCGTTGAAGCGTTAATTACGCCGCCGGCGTTGATCAGGTAGTCCGGCGCGTACAGGATGCCCCGCCGGTGCAGTTCTTCCCCGTCGTCCTCAGTCAACAGTTGGTTGTTGGCTCCACCGGCCACTACCCGCGCCTTGATGCGGGGGATGGTGTTCTTGTTGATGACGCCGCCCAAAGCGCAGGGGGAGAATATATCGCACTCCACGTCGTAAATCTCGTCGGGTTTAAGCACCTTGAGGCCCATGCCCTTGGCGGCGTTCAAGGCGTCTCCGTTGACGTCGGTCACGATGATTTCCGAGTCCTCTTTCATCAGATGATGGGCCGTATGGGTTGATACCTTTCCAAATCCCTGCATGGCGACCTTTTTTCCGCGCAGGGAGTCGGTGCCCCAGACCACTTTGGCGCAGGCTTTCATCCCCATGTACACACCCAACCACTGTCATCAATCGACCGGTGTCGCACTGCCGCCCTACAAGTACGTCTGGCAAGTACGACCACCGTACGTCGCCTCGCGGCGCCGGAGCTGATGACATGTGCTCCAGCCCGTGCCGGTGTGCTGCTCTGCACCACATCGGATCCTCGTGGTGAGGTTGCTGAGTGTACGACAGGGAGTTCAGAACCTCCATAAGCCTCTGCAGCAGCGCCTCGGTTTTCTGGGTGCGCGAGTCGGCGATGATCACCGCTTTGCCTCCGCCAAGGGGCAGTTCGGCTGCGGCCGACTTGTATGTCATCGCTCGGGACAAGCGCAGGGCATCGGTCACGGCTTCCTTTTCCGAGGCGTAGGGCCAGATACGCAGCCCGCCGCAGGACGGTCCCAAGGTTGTGTCGTGGATGGCCACCATGCCCTTGAGGCCCGATGCCGGGTCTGAAAACATCACCAGTTGCTCATGGCCGTACCGGTTCATGGTTCAAAGATTTCCATACTTTCCCACCTCATCCGTTCTCCGGAGCAAGCTCGGGGAGGTTGCACAAACGACGGGTCCGGCGCCGTCACCCCGGTCATTTGGCTAACGGTTTTCGTTTCCCTTTACTATTATAGATGATAAGTATTATGAATGCTACCATTGGGCAGGTCCTCGCAGGGCAATTGCGTTATAAAGTTTGGCAGCCCATTTAATCGCCCGTCTTCACGGGGGCAGGCGTGATTCCCGTGGAAACGGGAATCCATAGTTGTCGGAAAGGGCAAATTTGCTTATGGGAGACAGTGTGGATTCCCGCCCCCGCCTTCGCGGGGGTGACGTTCCTTCGCGGGAATGACGGAAGGTTTTGCGGCAGATTTGGCCTGTCTGGTCCAGTGATAGTTAAAACGCGGTTGCCCTGCAGGTCCTCGGTCTCGTTTAGACTGAGCGGGGTTTAGATGTTAGAATCCTCGTCAACGGCCCTGAGGGCCAGTCTGGAGGAACGATGCCACGACAGTACAACCAGCCGCCGGAAATGGCTATTGACGCCAGCAAGAGCTACAGCGCGACCATTCGCACCAACCATGGCGACATAACCTTGGACCTGCTTCCGTCTGCAGCCCCCAAGACAGTGAACAACTTCGTGTTCCTGGCGCGGGAGGGCTATTACGATGGGGTTATTTTCCACCGGGTTATTCCGAACTTTATGATACAGGGCGGAGACCCGACTGGAACGGGCATGTCGGGTCCAGGCTACCAGTTTGAGGACGAATTCGACCCGGCGTTCGGTTTTGACACGCCGGGAATCCTGGCGATGGCCAACGCCGGGCCGAACACCAACGGTAGCCAGTTCTTTGTTACAACCGCTCCAACCCCGCACTTGAACGGACGCCACACCGTCTTCGGGCGCGTGACAGAAGGTCAAGCCGTGGCAGACGCTATCTCAGGCGTCCCCAGGGGGCGGAACGACAAGCCCAACGACCCGGTCGAAATCATGGGCATTGACATTACCGAGGGCTAAGAGATTATCTCAAAACCAGTCAGTCTCGCTGATTTCCCCACGTCGCTGACCGAGACCGATAGATTCCCGCGTGGGCGGGAATGACGGGTTGGGTGCTGCGACAAGTTTTGAGATAGTTTCTAAGCTCGACTTTGTACATTCCACAGGTGTGCATCATATGTAAGATCACGACTAGCACCAAACCACCCCAAAAAAACAAAAAAAAACCACACAACAACCAACCACCAAACCACAACCCTAGCCTCGAGATGCGGCCAGCGTCTGCGCTTGGGGAGTAGCCGCTGGCTTGGTCAGTTGGGGCCGTTTCGCCATCAGGAACAGGAAGCCGCCCAAGTAGTTGAGTCCCGCCAGTATGAGGAAGGCATTGGTGTAGCTACCCTGTACGTCACGCAGGTAGCCGGCAAAGGAGACGACATCAGCAGCAGGATATTCATCGGCACCGACGAAATACCCAGAATCTTACCGAAAGAGGCCCGCCCGAAGTACTCTCCCCGGATGGCTATCGTCAAAGGATTCCTTCCGCCAAACCCAATGCCGAACAGGACTGCAAACAGGTAGAAGGTCGGCAGGCTGTTGGCGAAGGTTAACACGACCACCGCGGTGGCTTGGATGGTCGTGAAGATAAACAGGGCGATGCGCTTGGGAATCAGGTCTCCAGAGTACCCGCCAATCAACTGGGAGCCCATGGCGACTCCCGTGTAGGCTGCCACCAGCCACGCTGTCGTTTGCAGGTCGAACCCCTTGTCCTGCATCAGCAGGCCCAAGTGGGACATGATAGCCAGAATGATCATTGACGTGAAGCCGTGGCCGAAGGAAATCAGCCAGAATGACGCAGTTCTGATCGCCTGAGCCGCGGTGAAATCGACGTTGGTGGTATCGGCCCTGCGAGTGGAAGCAGCCTGTTGGGCCGTGGCCTGTTGCGGAGCCGGCTGCTCCCGTCCCGTCTGCGGAGGGTCGCCATCGGGGAGAAGGCCATAGTCCTGCGGGCGGTTGCGGATCAGCCTGGAGACGGGCAGCGCAACCGCGAGAGTAAAGATACCCAACAAGATGGCGGTCATCGACCAACCCAACCGGTCGTGGTCCGGACTGACGGCCCAGGCTATGGCCGGCACCAACAACAAAGCCCCGGCCCTGCTGCCCATGTTAGCCCAAGCCACGGCGACCGACCTCCGTCGAGAGAACCAGTGGTTCAACATAGTCATCATGGGCATCCAACTGCCCAACCCCTGCCCCAACGACATCACGATGTAGGCGAAGTAAAACATCCACAGGTTTTGGGTCATCCCGAAAAACACGAATCCCACGCCCGTGATGGTCAGTCCGATGAGCACCATCGTCCGGGTCCCAACCCGGTCCGCCAAGTAACCCTCAGCCGGACCCATGATCCCGCCTTCCACCCTGGTCAGGGTCAGCGCCAAGCCCAACTCGGTGCGGGTCCAGCCGAACTGCCGTTCCAGCACAACCGCCCATACGGCCATGGCGTGGAATATGGGGACGGTTGCGATAACCATCACGAAGCCGCTGATGGCCACCAAGTACCAGCCGTAGAAGATCCCCCCGCGGGCCTTCTTGGCGACCTCCGGGACGACCGCCATTAACATGAGCAGGACCCCGAAGGAAAGGAATACAAGGCCGGTGACGGTCATGCCGCTAGCCCCTCTGTTCGCGGTCTCGCCAAACCAATAGCTGCTGGTCCAGTGTTGCTGTTATTCAAACGCTTCATCGCTGAGTATGATAACAAAGAGTTCACAACATCATGAACATTAAGGTGTAACAAAAATGTTTCGCTTTCGCCGTGACAGTCAGGGCCTGTCTGGCCGCTCCAAGTCTATCCACCAACGGTAAACCGTGTTTCTCGGCAGCCCGAAACCGGAGGAAACCTGGGAAACGGCGTCTTTGGGCGCCGCGCCCAAGGTCCGCAATTCAGCCAGCCGGTCCCGGGCGGCGGACAGTTGCGCCCCGGCGGGGTCGGTGGACCCGGAGGGTTCCAAGTTGCCTTGAATGACCAGAACGAACTCTCCTCTGGGCGACGGAAAGTAAGCGATAGCTTCGTTGACTGTGCCGCGGAACACTTCTTCATGCAGCTTGGTCAGTTCCCGGCAGACCGAAATCCGCCGGTCGCCCAATGCCTCGGCCATATCCGCCAGGGTGGCCAAGACCCGGTGGGGCGCTTCGAATATGACCAGTGTGTGAGGTGAGTAGACTTGGTCGTGCAGCCGGGCCAACCTTTCCCGGCGCTTCCGCGGCAGGAACCCCAGGAACAGGAAGTCGTTGCCTGGAAGACCTGACACGGCAATGGCGGTGGTTACGGCCGATGCTCCGGGCACCGATTCCACGGCGGCGCCTTCCTCCGCGGCCCTGGCAACCAACTCCGTTCCCGGGTCGCTTATGCCGGGCATACCCGCATCGGTCACCAGCGCCACGTTCCCGGACGCCAAGGTCTCCAATAACTTTGGCAGCCGTTCCCGCCGGTTGTTCTCGTTGTAGCTGATCAGGGGCGTCTTGATTCCCAAGTGGCTCAGCAGCCGGCGCGTCACCCGGGTGTCTTCGGCGGCGATCAAGTCCACCTGTCCCAGGATTCTTGCGGCCCTAGGGGTAAGGTCTTCCAGATTGCCGATAGGTGTGCCGACCACAAATAACGTGCCCATTTGAACATAGTATAGCTTGAAACGGAGACGGCGTCGGACTGGGCCGCGGGTGACGCGGGCGAGTCACGGGCCGTGCTATACTCCCGAAAAATACGCTCGCCCATTACGGGCAGCTTCGAGGAAAACGCCATGACAACATCGGCCTCATCATCAAACAATAGCTCCACCGACCATCTTTCCCGTTCCGTAACCATCGAAGCGGATGCCCGCATGTTGGACCGTATGAAAAAAGAGTCCAATGTGCGGGGATTCACCATCCGGTGCGACGAAGGGAACCCCAACGGCGATAACTCGGCCCCTTCTCCGCTGGCCTATTTCGCTTCGTCGATTCTCTTTTGAGAGATGACTCAACTGGAGCGGTACGCCCAGATGATGAAAGTATCGGTATCAAAGGTGCAGGCTCATATCGCGTTAAGCGTCGGTGTCGAAGGGTCTGTGTTGGCGCAAACTATACAGGCCCGGGCCGACAAAATTGAGATCAGTTACGAGATCGAGGCCGACGAATCCCCTGCCCGCATTGCCGGACTGGTCCGCAATGCCCGCAACGGCTGTTACGTCCGCCAGACGATAGGCCGGCCCGAACTCTTCCACGACACCATAACCCTGAACGGGCAGCCCCTGGACTTGGCGGCGTATCCGCCTCCCGCCAATTGATGGTTCAATAAGCCCGCCATCGGTGGTCTGCAGGGAAGTTTGCAATCGGCCCGTGGTAAACGGCGGACGCTGTCCAGTTGGCGTGGGTCTACTTGGGGTCGCTTTGCTTGGTGGTAACCATGCAAAGCGCGGGAGACCCCAACTCGAAGGGGTCCCATTCCCAGTGATGGGAACGCTCCATGTCGCCAAATGCCGAACTGTAGGCTTCGTGGCCGCCAAAGCCGGCCTGTTCCAGCAAAGCGGTCAACTCCCGGTAGGTGTACAGCCTTACGGAAAGTTTTTTCCTTTCAACCCGGCCATTGTCGATAAAAGTCCATTGCGATTCGGCGCGGCTAGTTGCGTGGTCATACGACCGGTCTTCCAGGGCGATCAGGCCCTCCGGTGTCTGCCACCAATCCTTGTCACGGGCCTCCATTTCGGCGACGTAGGTCTCGATGACCGGCGTGTCGAGCAGGAACCGCCCCCCCGGCTTTAATGCCCGGGAGACCGCCCTCAGGAACTCCGCGTTGCCGTCCTCGTCGAAATACCCGAAGCTGTTCCAGAGGCAAAGCGCCGCATCGAACTCCGCTTCCCATGGCAGGCGCCGCATGTCTCCGTGCTCCCAAGCGACGCGCAGGCCTCCGCCGGAGCCTGTCCGGGGCGCATGGGAGTCCCATTGCAAGCGATCGGCTGCCGCCTTCTCCGCCATTCCGAGCAGTTCGCGGCTGAAGTCCACACCGGTAACGTCATAGCCCATAGCGGCCAACTGCACTGACCAGCGCCCGGCTCCGCAGGGAACATCCAGGACTTTGGACCCGCGGGTCAACCCCAGGACATGTTCAACGAAGCTCGATTCGGACATGACGCCCGGCGGCCCGCAGAAGTCCCGCACGAAGTCCAGCGCCGTCCCGGTGAAGAAGTCCTGCCACCAGTCGGGATTGCCGGTGAAGAAACTTTGCATCTATTCGGGTGTAGAGGTCAAAGCGGCCGCCTTGGAATGTGGTGGGAAGTATGAAATTCAGGGCGAGGAAACCGCAACCCAAAATGGAATTGGTCTGGGAATCCACTATTCCATCGGGTTTTACGATACGCCAAACACGGATGGCTATCAAGGAAAGGAGAGGAACGATTGCAGAGTTGAGGTGCATTTAACGCATGGACATATACTGGATTTACTATCGTCCCACTGTGTACTCCGTTGCTGTTTCGCACACCGGTTAACTGCGTGCTATCATGGCGATTCCGGCGTTACCGCTGGATGTGTACCGCCGCTACTACGACCCTTTGCTACACTAACTTTCTAATCCCGCTGGATTCCCAGCATCAGGAGCAATTATGACCACCCTTACCGGAGCGCACCTGTTCATTCGTTGCCTTAAGCAGGAAGGCATTCAGAAAATATTCACCATCGTGGGGGATACGATCCTGCCCTTGGTCGACGCGGCCGCCGACGAGGGGATCGAGTTCATCGATACCCGCCACGAGGGTGCGGCCATGCACATGGCCGACGGCTACGCAAGGATTACCGGCCAGCCGGCGGTGGGGATGTTTACCGGCGGCCCCGGCTTTTCCAACGCCATTTCCGGCCTGCCTGCGATTTACACCTCTGAAAGCCCGGTCATTTTCGTTGCGGGGTGCGGCGAATTGCCGGAAAAGGGAATGGTGACTTTCCAGGAAATCGACCAGACCGCGATGGCGGCTCCGGTCACCAAGGGCTCGTGGCTAATCCACGACCGCCGCCGGATACCCGAATTCGTGGCAACGGCGTTCCGGACGGCGATGTCGGGCCGCCCGGGCCCAGTGCATTTGACCCTGCCAATAGACTTGCAGGAGCAGGAGATTTCGGAGGAGGAACTGCCCAAGTACCTGCCGCAAGAGTACCGTAGCATGGGGCGTTCCCCGGCTGACCTGTCCTTGGTAGAAGAAGCCTCGGCGCTGCTGCGGCAAGCGCGCCGCCCCGTCATAATTGCGGGCAACCCGGCCCGCTACTCGGTCGCCGCCGAGCAGTTGGAGGCGTTGGCCGAGACCACCGGCATTCCGGTGTTCACCGTGGAGCAGGCCAGGGGACTGTTGGACGACGAGCATCCCCTGTGCTTTGGATACGCGGACGGCGGGTTAAATGCTACGGCACGGCGTTTCCGCGAGGCCGACGTGGTGTTGTTATTGGGAAAGCGGCTGGACCATCGCTATCGGTACGGTGGCGTCTTTGGAGCCGACGCAAAGATCATCCAAGCAGACCCTTCTCCTGCTGAGATCGGGCGCAACAGAGGAGTTTCCGTCGGGCTGCTGGGCGACTTGGGGGCCATAGTAGACCAATTGACCAGTGCGGCGGCCAAGGGAAGCAAGACCGATATATCCGCATGGGTGGACCAACTGCGCCAGGACCGCAAGACTTGGATAGAGGAACTGGAGAGCAAGGCCACCGGCGAGAGTCCAATGCACCCCGTGGACGTATTTACGAAAATCCAGCATCTCATCGACCGGGACAGCTTTATAGTAATGGACGGCGGCGATTACGTGCAGTGGGGCCGCTCTTATCTGAAAGCCCGTATGCCGGGCCGGTTTGTCCGCTTGGGGCCGTTGAGCCACTTGGGCGGCGGCATACCCTACGGAATGGCCGCCAAATTGGCTTACCCGAACAGCAAAGTGTTTGTATTCACCGGCGACGGGGCTTTCGGGTTCTATCCCATGGAATACGACACCTGTATCCGGCATAACCTGCCCATCACCACGGTGATGGGGAACGACGCGACCTGGGGCATCGACAAGACCTTCCAACTGGCCTACTTCAATCGTGCCGTGGGTACCGACCTGCGGTTCATACGGTACGACAAGATGGTGGAGGCCATTGGAGGATACGCCGAATATGTAGAGAGCCCCGATGAAGTGGCTCCGGCGGTGGAACGGGCCGTTAACTCGGGCCGCCCATCCTTGGTGAACGTGATGGTGCGCTCGGGCGCAAGTCCCTTCGCGGAGGCGGTTATTGCGCGGCGTCAGAGGAGCTAGACTCTTAAATGACACGCTTGGTCTCCTCGCCCGGCGAGGCCGTCATCCAGTGTTCGGGCCAGTGGACCATGTCCTTCAATATAACGGAAGAATCCGTAACCATGCGTCGTAATTCGTCACAATAGTGCCTTGGGCATAGAGTTTTACAGCGAACATGGAAAGCCATATGTCATTCTATTGACAAATATTGAGGCACCGTATATTGTATTCCTCAAGGCTGGGCACTCCAGCCACAAGCATGCTATCGGGAGGAGCTAGATATGCTCAAGATTGGACATGAAATCGTAAGGCCGGGTTACAAATACGGCGATGCGCCGATGACCATTCCCGTGCCCGAAGAATTGGAAACCGTCCCCGGCATTCCTATTAACGACCGGGAAGTTGACTGGTATGCCAGGGAGTATCCCCTGGAGTCCATTAACTACACCGAGCGTGCATCCCGCGACTGGGCGAACAACCTTCGGGACGAACACGCTGAAATGCGTGAGATCCGCAAAGAGCACGACAAGCTCAACCGCGGCCTGATCATCGCCGGACGGATGACCGCAGAAATGGAGCCGACGGCCGAGCCCACCGGCGAGGACGTCACGGAGTTGATCAAGAACAAAGCCCACCAGTTGGGTTACTTGGAAGCAGGTATTGCTCCTTACGACTTCCGCTACGAGTACCAGAGCAAGAAGGGCTTCACCAGCCTTCCTCATGCCATCTGCTTGGCCTACGAGCAGGACTATGAGCCGACCCAGACGATCCCCAGCATCGACGCTGAGATCGTGCACTCCAGCACTTACCGGACGCAGGCCGCAGCCGGGTTGGAGTTGGGCAACTTCATCCGTTCGCTGGGATACAAGGCCCACGTAATCCACTCTTCTGACGCCACCGGGCCGGTCATCCCCATGTTCGTGGAAGCTGGCTTGGGACAGTTGGGCGCCTGTGGTTACCTGTTGACCCCGCACGCCGGCAACCGCAACCGGTTGATGATGGTCACCACCGATGCCAACGTCACCCATGACAAGCCCATTGACTACGGCATCCACGCATTCTGCCAGGTATGCCAGGTCTGCGTGAACCGCTGCCCGGGCCGCGCCCTGATGCGCGACAAGATCTGGTGGCGTGGGTTGGAAAAGAATAAGTTGTACTTCAAGCTGCTGCCGTCACTACGTAATGGCCCGTTACTTGGGCTGTGGCATCTGCATGAAGGTATGCCCCATCCAGAAGTACGGCATGAAGAACGTGATGGAGCACTATGCCGAGACCGGACAGGTGCTGGGCAAGGGCACCCACGACCTGGAAGGGTACACCATCGAAGGCAAGGGCTACTTCGGCCCCGGTGAACTGCCGGTATTCGACCGTGGCTTCTTCGACATGCCCCAGGGCAGCATCGAGGACCATGCATTCGATAACTTCAAGAAGCAGGCCGCAGCCGCTGGCGGCGCGATCACCGATGATATGCTCTGACGATGCGTGAATGACGAGATTCATCGACGCTAGTGGCCAGTGCCTAGCGGACGACGCCGTCGGCATGATCGACGACGATCTGGACATCGACGCAGACTACATCTAAAGTCGATTGTCAGGAATGCGCCGGGCACAAGGTCCGGCGCTAGCCTAGATACTCGTGCACCCGGACCCGTTTGCAACGGGTCCGGGTTTTTTGTGGCCTCCTGACCGGAATCACTCCACGATACCCAGCGTGGAGATTAATATTCTGTTTGCTAGGGATTAGTATTCGTTAAATTGATATACATTTCCCATGAACATAGGGTTGACAAATAAATAGGAAATAGGTATCGTAAGCGAATTCTTGCGTATCAGCCTACTGAATAGATGTACAATTAGGGAGGAGAATTCATGCTAAAGATAGGCCACGAGGTTGTGCGACCTGGGAGGCATCGGGGTGATGAACCTGTAACTATCCCGGTACCAGAGGAACTAGAGACAGTCCCGGGGATTCCGCTGAACCAGCGCGAGGTTGACTGGTACGCCAGAGAGTATCCGCTGGAGACCATGAACATCACAGAGAGGGCCTCCCGCGATTGGGCAAACGCCATTCGCGACACCCACATCGAGATGCGGGAGATCCGGAAAGAGCATGACAAGCTGAACCGGCCGTTGGTCATGGCTGCCCGTCTCACCGGCGACCAGGATCCCACCGTGGAGCCAACCGGCGGAGACGTTTCCCAGGATATCAAGGACAAAGCCAAGGACTTGGGATTCCTGGAAGTAGGCATCACCTACTACGATTACCGCTACACCTACCAGAGCAAGAAAGACTATGTGAAGTTCCCTCACGTCATTTGTTTGGCGTACGAGCAGGACTTCGAGCCCACCCAGACGATCCCCAGCATCGATGCTGAGATCGTGCACTCCAGCACCTACCGGACGGAAGGAGCTGCGGCTTTGGAGTTGGCGGCGTACATCAACTCCATCGGCTACCATGCCCAGATCCAGAGCCCCACAGACAACACCGGCCCCTACATTCCCATGTTCGTAGAAGCTGGCTTGGGACAGTTGGGCGCCTGCGGCTACCTGCTGACTCCGTCAGAGGGTTCCCGCTGCCGCTTGATCATGATCACCACCGACGCCAATGTTAGCTACGACAAACCCGTGGACTACGGCATCCACGCATTCTGCCAGGTATGCCAGGTCTGCGTGAACCGCTGCCCGGGCCGCGCCCTGATGCGCGACAAGATCTGGTGGCGTGGGTTGGAAAAGAATAAGTTGTACTTCAAGCGCTGCCGTCCCATAATGGCCCGTTACTTGGGCTGTGGCATCTGCATGAAGGTATGCCCCATCCAGAAATATGGCTTGAAGAATGTGATGGAGCACTACGCCGACACCGGACAGGTGTTGGGCAAGGGCACCCACGACCTGGAAGGGTACACCATCGAGGGCAAGGGCTACTTCGGCCCCGGTGAACTGCCGGTATTCGACCGTGGCTTCTTCGACATGCCTCAGGGTGACACCGAAGGATGGGCGTTCGATAACTTCAAGAAGCAGGCCGCCGCCGCCGGTGGCGTCATCAGCGATGAGTTGATGGAGAACTTCAGGCAAGAGGTTGCCCGTGGTTTGAGCCAGAGCCGGGACG
This sequence comes from Geodia barretti, assembly GCA_030341885.1. Taxonomy (NCBI): domain Eukaryota; kingdom Metazoa; phylum Porifera; class Demospongiae; order Tetractinellida; family Geodiidae; genus Geodia; species Geodia barretti. Next base: position 9,345 of record CASHTH010002619.1, on the reverse strand, counting down.
ACCTTGGCATGATGGAAGAGGAAGACTACATCTAGCAGCGATCCTCAACCACAGACTTCTTCAGGAACCAAAAGGCCTCGGTCCGATGATTCGGACCGAGGCCTTAATTTGTGCTTTGAATCTTGACCGGCTGCCAAGGTCAGAAGGAAGTCTCTACAACCGGAATTCCTCGTAGGTGGGGATACCGGCAGAACGCGGTTGAGACGTCAACAAACTCTCCGCCAATCGGGAGAGTTCACCTTGGTACTTCTCGAGGTCAGAGTCTTTGCCGCCCAAGTCGAACACCACATGCTCGCTGCTGAGGGTGCGGGCCAACCGGTTCCTGCTTTGGCCCAAGCGCCCGCTGGGATCCACCAAGTATAGCAGCCACTCGTCCTTGCTCTGTTGTAGCTGTTGAGCTTGGGTGATGTCGTTCCGTATCTTCTCGCTGTCCAAGGCGTTGTCGGTGCATAGCACGATCAGCTTGTCGTAGTCCCTCAGCCAACGCTCCACTTCCTCTTGGTCCGAGGTGCTGTGTCGTTCGACCAACGCACTGCCTCGAAAATCCTCAGAGAACACCCAGCATCGGACGCCTTGAGACTGCAAGTCGGCCTGGAGAGCTTGGGCGGTGGCGGCGTCCTGGCTGGCGCAAGAGATAAAAAAGTCCCCTGACAACGGCGGGGTCTCTAAAAGAATCCTCTGAAACTCCCGGATGGAGTCCGGGGTTCCAGCGTTGCGCAAGAAAATGTCCTCAATCCGGCCCCCGGAACGGTACAAAGTATCCAAGCCCACGCTGCTGGGCGCATCGTGGCGGACTTGGTCCAACCCCTCCGTCTTGCTCAGGTCACAATTCTGGAACACCGTGTAGCCAACGATGCTGCCCGCAAACTTGGTGGCCGACAGGCTCACGTCATTGAAGGTTGCCTCGTAGAAATCGGCGTTTTCCAGGATTGCTCCGTCTAAAGTCGAGCGGGTCAACGCCGCCCGATGTAATATGGCGCCGGTCAAGTCTGCGTCGGTAAAGTTAGCGCCGGTCAGGTTTGTTCTGGAGAGGTTAGTCCCCCGCAGGTTGGCGCCCGACAGGTTGGCATCCGAGAGGACCGCTCGGTCCATGTCCGCCTCGGACAGGTCCGCCCTCTGTAAGTTGGCCCCCCGCAGGTTCGCCCCGTTAATCAACGACCTGCTCAGGTTCGCTTGTCTCAAGTCAGCCCGGTACAGGTGACAGGGATTCAACCGGCACCCTGACAGGTTGGCCCGGGGAAGAGTAGCGCCCATCAGGTCGGAGTCACGCAAGTCGGAGCCCTCGAAGGTCCACCTGCGCCAAGCGGGCGAAGCTCAGGTAAGCCGCATGTAAATCGAAGTTCTCTCCTTGGTGCTCTTCCCGCCAACGCGCAACGGCATCGCGGCCCTGTTTGACTATTTGTACTTGCTCCATATTGGCCATTATGGTCGCTCCCAACGGTAAACAAGTCGGACACCCATTCTCATAGGCCTACTACATTAATGCGTAGGTACTGAGCTTGGGGGAAAGTAAAGGAATTTTAGCACACGGCCCGAGCGGGTGCTAACGTCCAAGCATGGCCCAGGAGGTTGCGGTTATTGAGGTTATTTGATGAGGCGTTAACGGGTGGTGTTGATAATGGCGCGGCGGTGGGTGCCCTCGCCTATCTTTCGGTCCCCTTCAAAGGCTTCAACTTTGAAGGTCAGCCGGTTCCGGTCCACCTCGATTAACTCGGAGTATGCGGTGATGGTTGCGCCGATGTCCGCCGGCGCCAAGTGGCGGATATTTACTTCAAACCCAACGGAGGTCTGACCTTCCTCAAGGTGGTCGTGGACCGCTTGGATGGCTGACCGTTCCATCAGACTGATCATGGAAGGCGTGCTGAACTTGTCGACATGCCCGGCGACGTTGTGCTCGCAAACGAGAGTCTGCCGCTCGCCTTTCAATCCCGGAACGATCTTTTGACTCTGCCATTTGGTGCTGCCTCCGTATTCGCAATATTCAGTGGGTGTCTATGATACCAGATGCTTTGAATAAGGTGACTAACAGCGCAATCAAGCTTGTACTATTGGGATGGGAAACCTCGGCTTGAACCACATCATATATTGAGATATGATGCTCCACTGTGAGGTGTGTGGTATGTCGAGCAAACGCGATTTTCTTTCCATTGACAGCCTCAGCCCCAAGGAGACCTTGGACCTTCTCCGTCGGGCTTCCGAGCTGAAATCGGACCCGACGCCGAAGCCTCTGGATGGTAAAAGCGTCGCTCTTATCTTCGAAAAGCCATCGTTGCGTACGCGGGCCAGTTTTGAGGTGGGCATCCAGCAGTTGGGAGCGACCTGCGTCTATTTAGGCCAGCAAGAGGTTGGCTTGGGCAGCAGGGAACCCGCGTCGGACGTGGCGAGAGTACTATCGGGCTATGTAGACTGCATTGTCGCCCGGGTGTTCTCCCATGAAAGCCTTGAAGAACTGGCCGCTTACTCCAGCGTTCCGGTAGTCAATGCACTGTCCGATTGGGAGCATCCCTGCCAGACAATGGCCGACCTGTTGACCATCCAGGAACACAAAGGCCCCTTGGCTGGGCTACGATTGGCCTTCATTGGTGATGGCAACAACGTGTCACGGAGCCTTTGCATAGGATTGCCCCGATTGGGTATGAACTTCACGATAGCGGGGCCACGGGGTTACCATCTGGACGAAGAGTCCCTCGCCAAGGCCCGGCAACTGGCTGCCTCCGGCGAGGCAGTGCAGGTGGAACAGTTCACGGACCCTGCCGACGCGGTAAGCGGCGCCGACGTGGTGTACACCGATGCCTGGACCAGCATGGGCCAGGAAGCGGAGTCAGAGGTCCGGAGACGGGCGTTCCAAGGCTACACGGTCGATCCCGCCCTGCTTGCGCAAGCCAACCCAGGCGCTCTTTTTATGCACGATATGCCGGTGCACTACGGTGAGGAGATACCTCAGGGCATGTTGGAACATGAACAATCAATCGCCTATAGCCAAGCCCACAATCGGCTGCCCGCTCAGAAGGCGGTTTTGGAATTCATACTGACCGGCGGCTGATTGCCGGTGCGGCAGCGCTATCGTCCACAAGCCAAGCCGCGGGAAGGTGCTCATTGTTAAGACCCATTCCAGAGTCTCAAGGCCGCCTCCAGTCATCCAATGTCCCCCAAACGGCGGGCGGACCTTTGGAAGGCCCACAGACGGGCGGCGACGGGTTTGGCGATCCCGCTTACGACACTAACTCACCCTTGCCCGTCGTTGCCATCGTCGGGCGGCCCAATGTAGGTAAATCTTCCTTGTTTAACCGGATTCTGGGCCGCCGCCAAGCCATCGTGACCGACATCGCCGGGACCACGCGGGACCGGTTGATGTGCGAGGTCTGGTGGGACGATTACCGCTTCATTCTCATCGACACCGGAGGTCTGGAAACAAAGCCTGAGGGCCACATCAACGAGAGGGTGCAGGAACAAGCGGAAATGGCCGTGTCCGATGCCGACGTGGTTGTGTTTATGACCGACGTGACGGACGGGTTGACGCCCACGGACCATTTGGTGGTCGATCGGCTGAGGCGCACCTTCAAGCCCGTTATCCTGACGGTAAACAAGGTGGACAACGAGTCCCGCGAACTCAGCGCCGCTGAATTCTACCAACTGGGGTTCGATGACCCGCTGCTGATCAGCGCCTACCACAACCTGGGCGTATACCAGTTGATGGAGCGTATCTGCGCCCTCTTGCCGTACCCGGAAGAGCCGACAGAAGAGGAAGCGGAGGACCCGGCCGCAGGCGCATTAAACCTGGCGATCGTTGGCAGGACCAATGTGGGCAAATCCATGATGCTGAACAGCATCCTGGGCGAAGAGCGTTCCATCGTCTCACCTGAAGCGGGCACTACCCGGGACGCGCTGGATACCGCGTTCAGTTACGATGGCAACGATGTTGTTCTAGTGGACACCGCCGGCATCAGGCGGCGAGGCCAGGTACAACGGGGGATAGAACAGTACAGTGTAATCAGGGCCGTCAACGCGGTGAGCCGAAGTGATATTACGTTGTTGGTCACCGACGCCACGGAGATGGCGACCGCTCAGGATGCCCATATAGCCGGGTTAGCTTGGGATATGTGCCGCGGGTTGGTGGTAGTGGTGAACAAGTGGGACTTGGCCCGGGACGGAGACCGTTATGCCCAGCACAGGGCCGAAGCCAGGGTAAAGACCCGCCTTCATTTCATGCCTTACGTCCCGGTCTGTTTTACGTCGGCGTTGCACGGCCAGGGTATAAACGTGGTGATGCGGACCGTGCTGGAACTGCGGCAGGAGCGGTCCCGCTTCGTTCCGGCCAGAGAACTGCAATACATGCTGGCGGACGCCTTGGCGAGTCACACACCGCCGCCGGTGAAGAGGCGTCCTCGGGAGAGGCTGTTTATCAGCCGGGTGAGACAAGTTGGCGTAAACCCTCCTACCTTTCTCTTCACGGTCAACAGTCCTGATCTAGTACACTTCTCTTATCAACGGTACTTGGAAAATCGTATCCGGGACACCTTCGGATTCGACAGGACTCATTTAAGGTTGGTGTTCAAGAGACAATGATGCGCCATTGGTCAGCCAGTACATCGGCGCTGGTGACGCTGCCTTTGCTTGTGGCTGCTTTTGTGGCGGCGTTGTTTACTATGTCGACCCAACCCGTGTTGGCTCAATACGCGGTCGTCCTCAGCTTGTCTTATCTGGTGGGGGCGATGCCTTGGGGATACTTGCTACTGCAATGGCGACGCGGGGTCGACATTCGGGAGTACGGCAGCGGCAGGACCGGCATGTCCAACGTCCTGCGCACCGGGTGGAGGCAAGGTGGCCGCCCTGGTGTTGATGTTGGACGTGAGCAAGGGTGTTCTGGCGGTCTTCTTGGCTGGGGAAGTTATCGGACACCGGGAAGCGGAGGTGGCCGCCGGGCTCATGGCTTTAGCCGGCCACAACTGGCCGGTATTTCTCGGATTTCGCGGCGGCCGAGGCATTGCTACAGGGGCGGGGGCTCTATCGGTCCTCTCACCTATCGCCGCCGCTGTTGCCTTCTCCACTTTTGCGGCCACTACTCTGGTCAGCCGTTACGTCTCGCTGGGTTCCATCGTGGGAGTTATTGCGGCCTGTGTCACCCTGGTGGCCTTGTATCTGCTGGGTCAGACGTTCAGCGTCTATACCCTCTACGGTTTTCTGGGCGGCGCCATCATCATCTGGCAGCACCGGGACAACATCCAGCGAATCCGTGATGGCAGTGAACGCCGCTTGGGAACTCCGGCGACAAAGGCTAATTGACGGCCCGATGTATAAAGGTACTCCTTGCAGAGCATGCTGCTCGCCGCCGATGAATGAGTAGTCCGTTATTGGAGCCAAGGGTGGCCGTCGTCGGCGCCACTACCTGGGGGACGGCGCTGGCCATCATCCTGGCAAGGAAAGGTTTGCCGGTCAGCTTGCTGGCGAGAACGGACCCGGAGGCTCAGAGACTCCAGGCTGACAGGCGTAACGCCCGCTTTTTGCCAAGCACTCCTTTCCCCGAATCTCTGACCGTGGCCGCCGACCCGGGTGAGGCGCTGCCGTCTGCCGACTTGGTGATAATCGCTGCCCCATCTCACAGTGTGCGCGACAACATAAGATCGGTGCGGGAAAGCTTGACGCCCGGCGTTGTGATCGTCAGTGCGGGCCAAAGGTTTGGAATTGCCCGGTGGCAAGCGGATGAGCCAGGTTATGGAGGAGGAACTCTCAGTTGATTTCCATGACGGGATTTGCGCCATGTCGGGGCCAAATTTCGCCGACGAGATCGTTCAAGGGAAGTTCGCTTCCACCGTCGTTGCCGGCCGAGACAGCCAACTGGTAAACCGGGCCCAGGAAATCCTTATGACGGGGGCATTCCGTGTCTACACCAGTGACGATCTGACGGGGGTAGAACTTGGGGGTGCTCTAAAAAATATCATCGCTTTGGGCGCGGGCATCGCCGACGGCCTGGAAATGGGCGACAACGGCAAGGCCGCGTTCATTACCAGAGGCTTGGCCGAAATCGCTCGTCTTGGAGTTGCTGCCGGGGCCCAAGCGTTGACGTTCGCGGGCTTGGCCGGACTGGGAGACGTGATAGCGACCTGCGCCAGCCGGTTGAGCCGCAACCGTTACGTTGGGGAGCAGCTTACCATGGGCCGTTCCTGGCCGGAAATCCGAGAAGCGATGAACAATGTTGCCGAAGGAGTGAACACCACCGATGCGGCTTTGGCCATGGCACGCGAGTTGGGCGTGGAGATGCCCATCACCGAAGCGACGTACCGGGTGTTGTTCGAGGACCTGTCGCCCCACGATGCCGTCAACCAGCTGATGGAACGCCCGCCTCGCTCCGAGTGGTGAGTCCAAGTCTCTTCCAATAGCGAAATTTTGACCCCAACCCGTTATTCCCGCCTGCGCGGGAATGACTATGAACTGTCGCATTGTCTCCCACCGCTTTGCACAGGCCCTGTTCCGACATGCGGGCTGCCTAGCGTAATCCCCCCGGTTCCAAGCCGGGCGCGTTGCGCAACAGCCATTGAGCCAACACCCGGCGATGGCAGGGCCGGTCGCCCCGCTCGAAGCATAGCAGGGTGAAGTCGCTCAAAGTATCGAGGTTTTCCAGCCACTCCTGAAACTGGGCCGACTCCCCGAGCCGGTTTTCTAGCCCTTCGATGTAAGCTGTGGAGAGCGCATCGAAGTCAATGTCGCTGTTGCGGTAGGCAACCAGTAGCTGCCGGTCCGGGTACAGGAACGGCAAAGTCTCCCACTGGGTACGACGGCCCCTCGGGTGGCTTCTGGACACTCTGTACAGTATCCCGTGCCAGTCGTCCTGGTCATAGAAGCTGGCGGTGTAAAGCATTACGGTTAATCTCGCATCTTTCTTGGGCTTACATTCATCACGCCGTGTTGCGGCTGGCTTGGGCCTGAAACATTCCAGGAAAGGCTTGGCGGAGCATGAGCAACATGACCCCTATAGCGATGACCAGCACGTAAGTAATCAGCCGGTCAAGCACCACCAAAGCCGCTGCGGAGCTGGCCGAAACGCTGGACAATCGCACCAATAGTCCCGCCACACCGGCTTCCACGGCTCCCAGGCCGCCGGGAGTGGGCGTCAAACTCAACAATGAATTGGCCAACGCCAGGAACATGGCCAGCGGAAAGCCGATGCCCAAGTGAAGGGCTTCGGACACCAAGTAAAGCCGGCCTATTTCCGTAAACCATCCCAATAACCCCCAAAGGGTGATCGGCCACACTTGTTTGGAGCTTCCAGCCACGCCTTCGTGGAGTTGTTGGTATCGTGTGGCGAACCAACCGGGCAAAATGCGTGAAGCTCGTTCCCTGGTCCACATGATGGTCAAAAATAGCGCAAGCAAAACGGCGGCCAGCGCGACCGATACCCCGAATACCGTCCAGATGATCAGGCTTCCGCCACCGGCCAAGGAAAGCGCCGAGACCAGGACCAGAAGCACCACCAGGACGGTGTCCAGCAACCGCTCGGCCAGTAGAGTTCCAATGATCCGGGAAAAGGGCGTATTCTGCTCGTTGCTGTACAGGTAGGCCCGGTAGGCATCGCCCAACCTGAATCCGGCTACCGAGTTGCCGAACCAGCCCATCAACACCAGTTGGCTGCAATAGGCGACTCCCGGTATTCTGGAGCCTTCGGTTTGGACGTTTTGCAGCAACAGGCGCCACCGGGCGCCTCTCACCACGAAGGTGAAGTAGTGGGTTGCCGTGGCGGCAGCCAAATACCAAGGATTGGCGGCTTTGGCTTCGGCCCAAGCCCGAGTCAAGTCCACGTCGAAACGAGTGACCAGCGCCGCGAGCAGGGCGCCCCGCCAAGCATAAAGACAGCAGGGTTGGGATGGAGAATATACGCCGCTTTAGGTGGACCGGCTCTCCCGGAGAACTACCGGATGGCGGCATTAGCGGCGCAGTGGGACACCCCAGGGGCGGTTGCCCACCACTAGCGCAACTCTCTTGGCAGAGTGAAGCTTACATCTTCTTCGACGCCGGACAGCATGGTCACCTTGTCCGGCGCCAATGCCGAAATGACGCTTTCCACCAGGACCTCGGGCGTTGAAGCACCGGAAGTTATCCCCACCTTGGATACGCCATCCAGCCAGGACGCCTCGATCTCCTCGGGTCCGTTGATGAGGTAGGATGGCACACCGTGGGAGGCCGCCACCTCGCGCAGGCGGTTGCAGTTGGAGCTGTTCACAGCCCCAATCACCAGCACCAGGTCCACCATCACCGCCATCTCGGTCACCGCGAACTGGCGGTTGGTCGTAGCGTAGCAAATGTCGTTGCGCACCACTGCGCTTGGAAAACGCTGTTTGATGGCATCTATGCTCTGCGCGGTGTCGCCTACCGAGAGGGTTGTTTGCGTAAGCACCGCCACTTCATCGTCTGGGGCCCAATCGGGGAGTAGAGAGTCGGCGCTGTCATCGACTAGAGTCATATCAACCTGGCCCATGGTGCCCCGCACCTCTTGATGCCCCCGATGGCCCACCAGCAATACTTTCTTGCCCTCGCGGTGGTACTTCTTAGCTTCATTGTGTACCCGTGTCACCAACGGGCAGACCGCGTCGATAACCCGGAGGCTGCGCTCTTCGGCCTGCTCGAAGTCATCCGGCGGAGAGCCGTGGGCGGAGAACACCACCAGAGATCCGACAGGGACCTGGTCCAGGGTATCAACCGTGATGGCCCCTTTTCGTTCCAAGTCGGCGACGACGTGGGGATTATGGACGATCTGGTGTTTCACGTAGACCGGAGGGCCGTACCGCTCCAAGCAAATATCTACAACCTCTATGGCGCGCACCACCCCGGCGCAAAAGCCGCGCGGTGAGCTGAGAAACACTTCCAAGACGCTTCCTCCCGGATGTCGTAATCCCGACAAGGGGCAGGCACACCCGCCTCATGGCCCGGCCCCTTACTTCTTGATCAAATCCAAATACTTGTACCCGGAGCCTGTGTTGAGCAGGACTATCGTGTCGGTTTTGTTCAGGAATCCTTCCTGGACCAGTCGCTTCAAGGCTACTAGTGTGGCCCGCGCCTTCGGGGCAGGCGATGATGCCTTCGGTGGTAGCCAATTCGTACATGGCTTGGACCATGTCTTCGTCTTCCACCGCCAAGGCCGTGCCGCCGGATTCCCGCAGGGCCTGCAAAATAAGGTAATCGGCGAAAGGTCCGGGGACGCGGAGGCCGTCGGCAATGGTCGCGGCGTTCTGCCAAGCCTCTGCTCTTTCTTCTCCATTATCAAATGCCCTGACTATGGGCTGGCATCCGACAGGTTGGACGGCGATGAACTTGGGGGGTGTTCCTTCCACCCATCCCAACTCAAGCAACTCC